>JANAVB010015600.1:19521888-19825990 GCA_029216955.1 Iris pallida
AGCATAGATATATAATATATATATCTATATATATATATAGATATATTATTATTTATATATAGGAAGCTATATATAGGCACATACACTACATACATACATACATATATATATATATATATATATAATATATAATATATCTTATATTTATATATATATATAATATATATATAGATATATTATATATATATATATATATAGGAAGCTATATAGGCACATACAAAAAAAGAAAAAAAAAGAAATAAAGGACAACACAGTGTGTGTGTGTGTGTGTGTGTACTGAGGCTCTGTGGGGTGTGGAGAATGTGTGAGTGAAAGTGAGGGGCTACTGTGAGGGTGTGAGTGACAGTTACAGTCAAGTGTAGGGTAATGTATATGAACATTCCAAGATATGTAAGGGTAGGCGCAACATACGTTACTATTATGCATATATAACCAACTTATATACATAGATACTTGCATACATACATGTATTCCTACTTGTCTACTTACCAATGCATTACGTTACCTATATAGATTTCCTTACATATCATGTTGCATAGATGCATACATACACTCATGCATGCCTATTGGCATTCGTTCATACTTAACCATATGCATGACATTATATCATTCCAAACCCAAGCTCAGGTTTCATGATGAATTCAGTTTCATGAATCAAATTCTCAGTTTTGGCAGTTAAACATTTTGTCTCAGGTTAACAGGCATCTCAGTGAACAATTTTTATATCTACTAAAATCAAAATTCAAAACCATACCCAAACACATATGAACCTCATCATCAAGCCTCAAAATCAACACATAATCCAAAATATTAAACATGCTATCACAGATATAATATATGTTAAAACATTGTACAAATCATCCAATTAAACATTAAACCTAAATGAAAACAGTTTATGCCAGGTATCAGAATATTCAAAACCCGAACACAACCTAAATTACATATGCAAATCCTAATAAACATCAAATTAATGTGTGTCAGCATGTAGTACATATGTATTCGTGTCCAAGGGGTCTTCTCGTGTCCATAAAACTGGACACGAGGTGTCCAAACATGAATTAATCACACAAACACAATTCTACACAGAACTGCCTCGGGGAGATGTCGTGTCCATTTGGACACGACACAGGGCTCGATACCAATCATGCTCGTGCATTCGTGTTCGCCAGGGACAGGGATATTGACACGATTTCCTGACATGCGTCCGCAACGTCTCCACGAAGGACACGAATAGCGTATCAGCATCACTGTGCACGGGTGGTGCAGTGGGGTCGATTATCGTGTCCGACACGATACGAGGTGTCCCAAAACTTGGGGGGGTCTGTCAGACATGGCCCCCTCCTCCATACCAAGTCTCGGCGAGTCAACGTGGCGCATGCAGCGTGTACGAGATGTGCAGCTGCAGGAAGCAAAGTATCCCTGTGCAGTGTCCAAACAGCATGTTCGTATCCAGTTTGGACACGAAACGTGCATCAAATCAAACTCAGTCAAATGCAAATTAAATCTTCACATATGGGGCTATATAAGTGTGAAATTAGTTTTGAAAATACAAATAAAAAGTTCTTACAAGCATTTCATCAAACACCTTCACTAGTACTCCGATACGTGTCCGATACACGTATCTAATGGACACCAATTCCTACCAAACTACATCTACAGGTCCATGGTGCCTAGATGCATGCCATCATGAAGAGAAAACAGAAAGTTGATAGGATTTGGGGGCATTTACCTATTGGGAGCAAATATCAATCAAAAGTCCCAAATGAGAAGTCCTCTTCCAATAGCAATGGCCAAATGAGCTCCAATCTATGCAAGCAAGCTTCCTTCAATCTCTACTCCAGAAATGAATCCAAATGCAAGTGAGTGGGATCAATTTGGTTGAGGAATGGTGAGATTTGACAATTTGGGGAAGAAATATTAGAGTTTCCAAAAGGGGGATATCTAAAGAGGCAAGTGTCAAATAAGAGGCATTATATAGGGGGTTGGGGGCCTCTATATGGCTGCTATGGCCAGCCACATTTGGTGGATTAGGGTTTCTAGGATGTGGGTTGGGCTATGGTCTAGTCACTTATCTAGTTGATTAAGCCTTCTAGCTAAAGGGCCCAACTACCAAAGAGACCCATTCTCTACATGAACCCAAGTCAACTTAAGTTAGATTAGGGTCTAAACTAAAGTCCATCATGCTAGTTAGGTCTCTATAGTTAGGGTCAACCACTAGGCTAGCCTCTAAAGTCTCAACTAGCAAAAGTCAAAAATCACAATCATCAAATTAAATAATAATAAAATAACTCAAAAATCATAATGACCAAAATACCCTTACGCCAAAAGTAGAAATAAATCATCCTAATCACATGGTTAGGTCTCCATGGTCATGGTTAGTCTCTAGGTCAAGTAGTCTCTAGGGTTACATTAGCAGAACATCAAAATCACAAAGCAATGATTTAAATAGTTTCAAATTAATTAAAAAATTCACTAAAAATCATAAATCATATTATTAAATAACAAATTTTTACAAAGATTCAAAATTACCCCCATTTTAGAAAAGTGGGTGTTACAGAACTCCCGATTCACCATGTCTTAGGCCTTTCGCAGATCAAGCTTGATGCACGCTTTCATCCCACCATTTTTGTTGAATCCTCGGACCTTCTCATGCGCAAGCAAATTATGTTCTGCTATCGATCTGCCATTTATAGGGGTGAGCATCGGTTCGGTTCGGTTCAAACTGAACCGAATATGTGAAAACCGAAATAACCGTATTTCTCAAAACCGAAAACCGAACCGTTTTTATAAAAACCAAACAAAACCGAACCGAATTAATTCGGTTCGGTTTTCGGTCGGTTCGGTTTCATGGACCAATGTGCATGGCCTTCAAGTTTTTAGCAAAATGAGCCTATTTAGATAAAAAAAATTTAAAAAATATATGACATTATTGTATTTATGAATTGTTATATTACATAGAGTGAAAGATATTAGTATATATAGATTGAGGGTAGATAGAGAGAGTGCTCAAAGAAGCACCGACATAGAATATGAGAAGAGAGTGCGCTCAATTAGGGATTAATAAACATTAGTATATGTATATTGTGGGTAGTTTGATAAATTACTAAATCTAAATCGGTTTTCGGTTCGGTTTTTCGGATGAAGAACCGAAAACCGAACCGTTATTTCAAATTTTCAAAATTTTAAACCGTAAACCGAACCGATAACCGAAAAACCGAACCGTTTGTCATATTTCGGTTCGGTTCGGTTCGGTTTTCGGTTTTCAACCGTTATATGCTCACCCCTAGCCATTTATGAAAGCCGCCTGGTTACGTGAGACTAACCCCTACATAACTTTCTCCATCCTCTATACCATTAGATTGGTAATAACTTTATACAAGTAATTACAACAGGCAATTGGTCTGAAGTCAGCCAGATTACTTACACCCTCTTTCTTTGGGACAAGGTTTAGGAATATGTGGTTTAGTTCCTTCATTAGCCTGCCTTTAATGAAGAACTTTTGCACAGCTGCTAAAACCTGGGCCTTCAGAGATTCCCAATGAACTTTAAAGAATTTGCTATTGAACCTGTCTAGACCGGGAGCTTTATTCGGATCAGCCCCCGTAATTATCGCTTCCACCTCCTCCATACGCATCGGAGCCAATAGCTTAGCATTTCCATTTTTTAACTAGCTTTTTACAAACAAGATTGGAAAAGTTAGTCACATTATCAGACTGATTAAAAAGTGCAGTGTAATATCTGACCGCGTAGATCCTCCCGAATACCCTCCATGGACTCTACCTGCTTTCCGTCTCCATCTAAAAGTTGGGTGATACTATTACGGTGCTGCCGATTACGAACTATATCGTAGAAGAATTTGGTGCATTTATCACCCTCCTTGAGCCACATTCATTTTGCGCGCTGAGCCATTTGAATCTTCTTTTGCAGTCTTAGAGTGCGTACTTAATCCAGGACTTAATCTCTCTTTTGATGTGCTTCAACATCATGGTCATACAAAATTGGGCAGATCCCTCCACGCGATGAAAAAGACCACATTAAACTGCATCATGGTACCCATCAGCTAATACCCTGCTATTATTGTAATGAAATGGACGCCTACTCCAGGAGGCTTTGTAAGAGAGAATGATACGGATTGGCAAATGATCGCTCGTCCCCGCCGGCAAACCCGTTGCAACTGAGTGCAGGAACAGATCGAACCATGACTTATTCCCGAAAGCTCTATCTAGTTGGCAAGCCATCCTCCGCCGTGTGGCTTTATTGTGCCAGATCCAGACATATCTGCTCCTCTCGAGTCCCCTCATACCAGAGTGGAGCAAGCACTGTTGGAAATCCTGTAGTATAGAGTCAGGAATCGATCTTCCTCCAAGCTTTTCTCGGCCGTACATAAGTGCGTTGAAATCCCCCTTGAGTAACAGCGACAATTTGCTGCTCTCTGCCAGAGCACTTATATGTATAATTTCCTGCCATAAGTTATAACGTCTTCGCCTGTTATTATGACCATACACAGCACCGAATATAAATTTGAATCCCCCTTTATTTATCAATTCTACCACTACCAACTGCGCCGACATATATAGGACCTTTCCTGCCCAGCTAAGGGTATTCTAGCGAACCCAGATTCTGGCAATATGGCAAAGCTGGAGGTTGTGCACTTGGCACCAATTAGTTGGTGTTCTTCTTTCTAATATTCTACTGTATTTCACTTTGGTCTCCAAGATAGCATGGACTGAACTTAGTTCTTCGTGAAGCAGTGTACATATCTCCCTCCATCTATCCGACGAGTAAGTCCCTCTGACATTCCAAGTGATGATAGACATTTAAATATCAGACACATCCCTCTGCACAACTACAGCTCCAGCGACCGAGGAAGTTGCTGGATCCATCTGGTTCATATCATCTTTTTCTCCACACTAGTTCAGCGACTGTTGTAGTAACCTATCCCAGGCGGGGTTGGCTTGATATACCTCTATATCTCCTTTACATGTCGTAACGTCCTGTATTGGCCCCGCATGGCGCTTCACACTAACGAACCTATCTTCCTTCTATCTTTCCCGTCCGGGCACCACACTACTTCCTGAAGCATGCAACCCTCGCATATCCGATCCCCTCTATGCTTGGAATACCACCAACTGACCCACCCGTCCTCCATGTGGTTAGTATATTCCACTCTATCCTCGTCTACATTAGTATTTGCAACCACGCCCTCTTCCTCTACCATTGTAGTTGACATGCCCCCTCGTCAACTGCAATCGCCGTTTTCTCTCCTAGCAATAGGAGCAGCCATCATAGCTCCAACTACTTTAACTGCATTTTCAGATGAGTTCTTGGCTTTTCATGCCGTAGTATCATGTCTGAAGCAGGCACATCTACTACACCTAGGAGGTATCCATTTGTATTCCACCTCCTGTGTCACCGGTTGGGATCTCATACTCCAATGTCCGTGGGAGGTCTCTATCTGACCCAATCTCGACGAAAACTCTAGCGTACATTAGTCTGCAGGTGCGGTAGGCGGTGGCATCATCTGTCTTAATAGGATTGCCGATGATGCTAGCAAGCCTCATTAGTAATGGTAGACTCCAGTATTTAATTGGCAAGCCAGGGAACCTTATCCATACTGGTACCACATTTAAAACATCTCTCTTGCATGTCGAGTCCGGACACCACTCCTTCAAAATGATTAGCCGGCCATCGAATGTCTATGGTCCTCCTTGCAGGATGCACAACACGTCTTTCTACAAGACAAACTTGACAAAATAGAATACATTCTCCCTTGCATAAAATTCCGTAGTTCTCTTAGGGCGCCAAACCCTTTTTGCATATGCGTGTATCTGTCCGAAGAAGGGTTTATCACCTAGTACATACCGTACAATGATGTTTGTCTAGTAGGTTGTGACCTCTTCAATCTCTTCAGTGGGAAACGAAGCCCGATAATTGTTTCCCACTTTCTTCGGCTCGACAAACTTCATTCTCGTAACCGTGGCAGATGCCCCCGGATGAAAGATGTTCGCCCATAACCTACCTACCGGCGTGGTAGCCCCTGCTTTATCTAACATCCCTGGCCTCTGTGCATAGGAAGCCCCTTCTCCCGATCCCTCTATCTGCGTCGGCAATCCCTTTTCATTTGTGTAAGCGATTGCCGACATCTTATCGAGCCATGCTCCCATTTTGCTGACCCTTGTGGCCGCTTCCACCTGCCGATATGTCACTTAGAGTAGGTAACCGCATCTGGCTACGAGTATTCGGGCCTCTTGAACCCCCAATATCTTGCTGGACCAGACCGCCCCTCCCTTGTTTTCCTACTTGTGCCCCACCGCCTCCAGACTCCCTGGCATTCTTGGAGCATCTCTTTCGAACGATTGTCGTCCATCCTCCTCCCTCCAAGTGAATCTTCCTCGTCGTCCCTATCCCTTGACTATCGCCTACATCCGATTTCCCTAGGTCCAAAGCTCCCGAGAAATCGAGATCGCCCGTAGGGGCGCCTGCACCACTTCCAGAGCTGTGTGTGTGTGTGTGTGTGTGTGTGTGTGTGTTCTTCCAGTACAGATTCACAGGTTCCATTTGGCTCGAGTAATGCATCAGGTCACTTAGAGATTGAGGGATGGACATGTCCATAGAGGGGATTATCCAGGGGATTCGCTCAAGGAAGAGGTGGGGAATACGATGGTATAAGGAGGCAAGGCTATGTCTGGCTGTGTCTGTATGGCATGTGTGGCAGGAGCAAAATTGTCAGATATTTGAAGGGTTCCATACCTCGCCGGTAGGAATATCACATAACATTGACTATGATGTTGCTAACATGAACCACCTGGGGGGCGATAATGGATGTAGATGTACTGATTTTTGATGAATAAAACTTCTACTTGGTATATATATATATATATATATATATATATATATATATATATATATATATATATATATATATATATCATCTAGACCTAGCAGAGCAGTGGGGCGGCAATTTAGGCGATTCTCAGCTTAGCTGCTGGTGCCCCTGAGGGTTGGCCTTGTGCGGGACTGGGCGCACGATGCGATCATATGCGACGGCGGTGGTGGCCGGCGTCCCTCTGGAGCAAAGCCCAACGATCCCCCACAATCCGATACTCTCTTTCCAAGGGTATTCGGCGATTTCGTTCGACAAGGGGGACGAAGACATCTTGATAGCGCCGCTGAGATCTGCTCTTGTGGGTAAATTCTCCAAAGGAAGGGTCTCTCTGGCAAATCTTCACAAGGCTATCAGATCGACGGGATTCAAGGGGGAGATCCTGGTGGGCATTTTAGACGGACGACACTTCCTCATCAGACCGATGCTGTAGGAAGATTTCCTCAAATGGACGCCAGAGACCTCTCTGGCCAGCCCATGCATCTTTTCAAATGGACGCCGGAGTACTCTCCGTTTGTGGAATCCCCGATCGCACCGGTTTAGGTGGCTTTGCCGAATCTACCTCCCCACCTCATCGTCAAATCGGTTCTGTTCAATATAGCGGAAGGGGTTGGAGTGCCTCTGGACATCGACAAGGCTTCCACATCCAGGTTGCGACCGCACTGCGCTAGAATTCTGGTAGAGGTGGATCTGAGCATGCAACTTAAGCACAAGATTCGCATAGTGCTGCCGGGCAATCGTAGCTACTGGTTGTCCATCCTTTACGAGAATCTCCCTCTGTATTGTGAACAGATGTTGGTGTTTTTGCCTTTGGACTAGAAAAGATAGTCCCACATCGGCTACACCAAATGGTGAGTATCTCAATATAATGCATTGCTTGTGTTGAGGTGTGCACATGAGGTGTAGTGGGGCACAAGTTTGTGCCATGTGGAAGTATTTCTCTAGAAGGAAAAAGGATTAAATCCAACAAGGATGAAAGTTAATTTTTGTTGTGCGGACTCGGACTCGGACACGGACTCCAGGATGTCTCGTGCATGCACGGGAGTGTTCGGGGGGTAGGCGTGGACTAGCACACTTCTATGCTGATTGTGGGATGATCTAAAATATCAAACTCTATTTTTGAGTATTGGTATTTTAGTCCCACATCGGATAGGAGAAGAGGTGAAGTCTCAACTCCACTCTATAAATAGAGCCCCTTGGCCTCCTTTGAAAGATGCACCAAGAAGAGAGAAAAGGGAGTCTGTAAAGTCCAGGAAGCCGTTCAAGTCTCAAATATTGACTTACGAGCGTTCCAGAAGTTCTCCTGAACTTGCTGGTTCCGGGAGCTTATCCGTACTGCGGGTATAGCTTTGAGCGCCGGTGTTCTACACCCCAGCGAGATCCGTTCTTTCTTCCTCCCCTCTTTTGTGCCTTCGAGAAACATTACGAAATAATCTTTTTAGATTCTCGTAATACAACATCACCTTCTTTAGGGTGTTGTTGCCAGAACATTGTCTTTACAATTGTTTCTGAACTCGTATTTTTCCATCGATTGTTCGTCAAGGGACTAACATCTCAAAGCTATACGATTCGAGGGAAAACACTCGTGCTTCGCTTGTCGATACCGGCTTTAACAAGTTGGAGAAATTCGACGGTGAACACTTCCAGATCTGGAAGCGAAAGGGACTCTAACCTTCAACTCGTGGATGTTGATCACGTGTTGGATGAGGAAGAACCAATCGTTCCAGCAACAGGATCTGCTGCTGTTCTAGCAGCTGCTACGAGCAAGCAGACGAAGTGGAAAAAGGATAACAGCATATGCAGGCTGCTGATCCTGAATTCCATGGAAGACTCTCTGGCCGAGTCCTACACAAAGAAGACTTCTGCCAAAGAGATCTGGGAGTCCGTGGGGAAGCTGTATGACGACGACGAGGCCCGGTCGAAGATGTTCATGGTTGAAAAATACCACAAATGGGTCTTTGAAGACGAGAAGACCATGCTGCCCCAAGTGAAAGAGTTCCTGAAGCTGCGCCAGAAACTGGAGGACGATAGCATGCCCCTCGTCGACAAGTTCGTCGTTGGAGGGATCGTGGCAAAACTTCCTCCAGGATGGAGCAACATCTATGCAAGGATGCATAGGAAGAAGATGGAGATTAGCCTGGATAATCTCCTCAGCGAGATTCATGTTGAGGACGAGATGCGCTCTCAACAGAAGTTGGACGCCCTATCCAAGCAACTAGCAACGGCGAATCTGGTTCAAGCCACCAGAGAGAACAAAGGGAAGCAGGCGGCTTCTCACCACAAGAAGAAGGACTTCTCGAATCTGAAAGTGAAGGGTCCAGGATTCAAGCAACAGAAGTCCAAGTCCCATGTGACTTGCTTCAACTGTGGCAAGAAGGGTCACTATAAAAGTGAATGCAAGTCCAAGCCCAAAGAGCAAGGTGAGCCTAACAAGGTTTCTTTGGTTACTAATCAGGTTGCCATGATAGCACAGGTTGCAACTGTGGGGGCAGACTTGGACTGGTGGATAGACACTGGCGCGACATGTCATGTCTGTTCAGACAAGGACTGGTTCGTCTCCTATGAGCCTACTTCCGAGAAAGTCATGATGGCGAACCAGGCACAAGCTGAAGTACTGGGGATCGGGACGGTGGAGCTGAAGCTTACATCGGGGAACATTCTGACGCTTCAAGGTGTGAAGCATGTTCCTGCAATCGCTAAGAACCTGATCTCTGGGAGCCTGCTCTGCAACGCAGGCTTGAGGATGGACATCAATGCTGGCCAAATGGTGATGTCCAAGAAGGGTACTTTCTTCGGAAAAGCTTTTCAGACTGAAGGAATGTACAAAATTCAGCTTGTTGTAACCCAGCATAATAATGTTAATGCTATCACTAGTTTGAATTACTCTCTTGAATTGTGGCATAATAGACTAGGACATGTTGATTGTAAGCGAATAAACAAAATGTCTAGTCTAGGACTTATCTCCAAGTGTGGGGGTAAGGTAGAGAAATGTGAGATATGTGCTCAGACGAAGATCACTAGGAAACCCTTTCACAGGGTCAATCGAAGCACAGATCTTCTGGAGTTGGTTCACTCAGATATCTGTGACTTCAAACAATTCTCTACAAAGGCCGGGATGAAGTATTTCATTACTTTCATAGACGACTTCTCCAAGTATGCCTTCGTCTATTTACTCAAATCTAAAGACGAAGCATTCGAGAAGTTCAAGGAGTTCAGGGCCGAGGCTGAACGGCAAACTGGACAACAACTCAAGAGGCTGAGGAGTGATCGAGGTGGGGAATATAGGTCTCACGAATTTTCATCATTCTGCAAAGAACATGGAATCATCAACGAGACGACGGCTCCGTATTCTCCACAATCCAACGGAGTAGCAGAAAGGAAGAACAGAACGTTGACAGAGATGATGAACTCTATGCTGTTGACTGCGGGTCTCCCAAAGTGCTATTGGGGAGAAGCTGCATTAACGGCCACTTTCATTCTGAACAGAGTGCCATATGCAACTTCCGACATAACTCCTCATGAACTCTTGTTCAAAGTCAGACCCAACCTGAATGTCATTCGAGTGTGGGGGTGCCTGGCTTATGTGAAGCTCCCGGATCTAAAGATTCAGAAGCTGGGGACAAGGACTACTAAGGCGATCTTCCTGGGGTATGCCGAGAAGAGTGATGCTCGGAGATTCCTTGATATCGAGTCAAATCATATCATCGAATCTCGCGATGCTGAATATTTTGAAGAAAAGTTTGCAAGGCACAAGAACATTGTTCTCGCGGACATTTCGGAGAATAATGAGGGTGCGAAGCAGACAGAGGTCTTTATCAAACCAGTAGTCCAAGATGGAGCTGTTGTCGAGGAGACACCAGCTGAACCAGAACTCGCTGAGCCGTCAACTAAGCGAGCAAGGAGGCCGAAAGACTTCGGAGATGACTTCGTCACCTATCATGTGGAAGCAGATCCGCTTACCTATGATGAGGCGATGAAGACCAGAGATGCTGTATTCTGGAAGGAGGCGATAGACAACGAGATTGACTCAATCACCTCCAATAATACATGGGTATTGGTCGACCTACCAGAAGGAGCAAGACCCATCGGATGCAAATGGATCTTCAAGAAGAAGATGAAAGCAGATGGAACCATTGACAAGTTCAAGGCCAGGCTAGTGGCCAAGGGGTTTGCTCAGAAGCAGGGGATCGACTACTTTGACACTTATGCTCCAGTAGCTCGGATGACAACTATCAGATTGTTAATTGCTTTAGCAGCAATACACAAGCTGGTGATACATCAGATGGATGTGAAAACGGCATTCCTTAATGGCGAGCTGACCGAAGAGATCTACATGCAACAACCAGAAGGTTTTGTCGTCAGAGGTCTGGAAGACAAAGTCTGCAAGTTGATGAAGTCTCTGTATAGTTTGAAGCAAGCTCCCAAAATGTGGCATGAGAAGTTTGACAAGGTGATAAGGTCAAATGGCTACAGGGTCAGTGAAACAGACAAGTGTGTCTATACGAAGTTTGCTGACGGAAGAGGAGTAATCGTTTGTCTATACGTGGACGACATGCTAATCCTAGGTACGGATTTAAGCTGCGTCACAGAGACAAAGAAATTTCTCTCGACCAAGTTCAGTATGAAGGACTTGGGGGATGCCGACGTAATCTTGGGGCTCAAGATCATCCGAACAGGCACTGGAATAGCGTTGTCACAGTCTCATTACATTGAGAAGATGCTCACATCGCTACGGGTATCAAGATCTTCCTATTATTGATACACCGTACAGGAGTGATCTGAAACTGGAGCCAAATTCGAAGGAGAGCGTCAGGCAGTTGGAGTACGCTAGCGTCATCGGAAGTTTGATGTACGCTACTACTGCCACAAGGCCTGACATAGCCTTTGCAGTAGGAATGCTGAGTCGATTTACGAGCAATCCAGGCGTAAAGCATTGGAAAGCTGTGAAGCGTGTTATGAGATATCTCAAGAAAACTCAGACATATGCACTATACTACAGCGGAGATCCGTCAGTAGTGGAAGGCTTCAGTGATGCTAGCTGGTGTTCAGAGGTGGAGAGCGAATATTCCACAGGTGGATATATGTTCGCCATGGGTGGAGCTGCTATATCGTAGAAGTCGAAGAAGCAGACTATGTTATCTCGCTCCTCCATGGAATCTGAATTCTTTGCATTAGACGCTGCTACAGATGAAGCAGAGTGGCTTCGAGAGCTCATGTATGACCTTCCAATGGTTGGGGCTCAGATACCGGCGATTCCGATATACTGTGACAACCAGGCGGCAGCAGCGGTGGCATCAAATGAACTCTTCAACGGGAAGAAGAGGACTGTGCGGTTGAAGCACAGAGCAGTGAACGATCTCATCAAAAGGGGCGTCATTGCAGTGATCGATGTTCGGAGTCAGGAAAACCTAGCGGATCCGTTCACGAAGGGTCTCAAGCGTCAGCTGGTCGAGGACACAGCAAGGAAGATGGGCTTGAAAACTTTCTGATATTGTGTCATTGTAATCCTACCATAAAATTTTATGTTATTGGTTCAAAGAGAAATCTACTAGACATTTAATTTTTGGTTCAAAGGAGGATCATTGACTAGAATAATATCAGTTAACAGTGGGTACTTGTTCTGCGGAACATGGAAGGGTTACGGACCCATAACCACTGTTGTCTACTATGTATTTTCTGCAGAAAATTGATCCTGTGGGAGGTTGGCTTAAACGCCTTAATGAGTTCTCAGGCAGAGTGAATGCCTGGTGTGCTTTACAGGAAGCACGGTAGAGCAGCACTACAAGGAGTGAAACTCCATGCTACAGTGGGGTGACTCCACCATGAGGTTCCCAGGTAGGGATAATGCCTCGGCTTTGCAAGCTAAGTCACAGCGGAGTAGCACCGCAAATAGGCAGGTAGCCTAATGCTGTATGATAATCGTAATAAAGAGAGGTAGACAGCACTACAAAGAGGACGATGTCCTCATGTTACAGTGGCATGACACCACGAAGAGGTACCAGGTAGGGTAAAGCCTCGGCTTCACAAGCCATGTCATAGCGGCGTAACACCGCACGGAAGCGCAAGGCTTCATGCTGGGTAGTTTGGCACTACAAAGGGGCTTGTGACCTCATGCTACAGTAGTATGACACTACGATGAGGTACCCAGATGGGGTAAAGCCTCGGCTTTGTCAGCCATGTCATAGCGGCGTAGCACCGCAAAGAAGCACAATGCTTCATGCCAATGACTCTTTATAAAGAACTCACCTATAGTGTATGGAAAGAGATATCAGGCCGTCTCTTGAGGGTAAGCTTGTAGACGCCCAAAATTATACACTGAAACCAGACTGACACAAGGCCTTCAATGTGCAGCCAGAAGCACAGTTGATGTCATTATGTGAGTAGGAAGAATTGCAGTTATGGTGCAGAATTCAAGGCTTAGTCCATTCTTGTATCATGCTGTTATTTAACCTATGCGGGAAGATTCAAGTCGTAGCGACATCTCTCCTAATGCATGATGGACAATCACTGTGGGGAACGCTCAACCCATATATTGAGATATGTGGGGGATTGTTGGTGTTTTTGCCTTTGGACTAGAAAAGATAGTCCCACATTGGCTACACCAAATGGTGAGTATCTCAATATAATGCATTGCTTGTGTTGAGGTGTGCACATGAGGTGTAGTGGGGCACAAGTTTGTGCCATGTGGAAGTATTTCTCTAGAAGGAAAAAGGATTAAATCCAACAAGGATGAAAGTTAATTTTTGTTGTGCGGACTCGGACTCGGACACGGACTCCAGGATGTCTCGTGCATGCACGGGAGTGTTCGGGGGGTAGGCGTGGACTAGCACACTTCTATGCTGATTGTGGGATGATCTAAAATATCAAACTCTATTTTTGAGTATTAGTATTTTAGTCCCACATCGGATAGGAGAAGAGGTGAAGTCTCAACTCCACTCTATAAATAGAGCCCCTTGGCCTCCTTTGAAAGATGCACCAAGAAGAGAGAAAAGGGAGTCTGTAAAGTCCAGGAAGCCCGTTCAAGTCTCAAATATTGACTTACGAGCGTTCCAGAAGTTCTCCTGAACTTGCTGGTTCCTGGGAGCTTATCCGTACTGTGGGTATAGCTTTGAGCGCCGGTGTTCTACACCCCAGCGAGATCCGTTCTTCTTCTTTCTCCCTCTTTCTGTTGCCTTCGAGAAACATTACGAAATAATCTTTTTAGATTCTCGTAATACAACATCACCTTCTTTAGGGTGTTGTTGCCAGAAACATTGTCTTTACAATTGTTTCTGAACTCGTGTTTTTTCCATCGATTGTTCGTCAAGGGACTAACAACAGACACATAGGACATTGCATCGTTTCTTGCCACGCGGGGGAGGGGGGGCGGGGGCGAGTGGCATGAAGAAGATGGACAAGAACAAGGAGGGGATACAACCTAGTGAAAAAGCCATTCAGGATAACTCAATGACGGATACATGCAGGATAACGCTTCTCAAAGGCAAGGCAATCTTGATTGATAGCACCGGAGAAGGGATAAAAACAAAGAGTGATCACACAGGCACTTGCCAAGAGGATCGTCAGTTAGACCTCGAAGAAGGGGAGATGAGACAGGAGGTGGAACCACCGCTCGAGAAGAATGATAGGGGTACGGTTGTGCCCAGCTCTTCGACTGAAGGATCAAAGGATGGGAAGGGAGCCATTGATCCCTCTGCATCCCCAACCATAGTCCAGAAGTACAAGGCATCAGAGAAGTCTGTGAGCAGAGACTTGCCCCCAACTGATCCTATCGGGAGGCAGGAGGCAAGCTTGTCTTCGACTAGCTCGCAGGACGCATCCTGGATCGCTCAAGGGAGGGATACGAGGGAGGAGACACAAGCTGGATCAGGTAGAGGATAGGGAGCTATTAGCTTGTAGAACCTTAAACAAGAAGTAGGGAGACGAGGAAGTTTCCATGGGAGAGGAGGATGACAAGATCAAGGAATCGAGGACTGAGAGGAAAGCTAAGGGCAGGAAGAAGGGTAAACACAAGAAGAAACCAACATCGAGGAAAAATCAATTGTTACTCAGATCAGGGGACAGTCATGCCCCACACATAGATACCTATCCCAATGACCCCTATACATAAATTCCTAATCTGGAATGTTAGGGGGATGGCGAACAAGCATACACTTAACAAGGTTAAATCACTATGTAGGATTCACAACATCACTAATCTGGCGATCATTAAACCTAAAATGGATCAACGGAAGCTCCTCGACTGCAAGATGAAGCTGGGTTTCTCTAGGGGTAATGCAGGTAGAAAGAACATCTGGATCCTAGCAAAGGATGATGTCCATCTGGACACCATTGAGGACAAAAGTAAGACCTCTCTATTATCGTCGAGCACCCTCGCATGCCTTACAAATTCATGTTGACCATCACTCATGGGGGGCAACTGCGGGGATCAGGAGGGAGATGTGGGCAAATCTCATTCGGGTCAGAGAGACTTGTAGTGATATGCCATGGATTTGTGGGGGTGGGGGGGGGGGATTTCAACGCGGTGCTACGTCTTGAAGAAAAGATTGGGGGCCTTCCTCCCCCTACGAGATCCATGTTCGATTTCTCATAATTTGTTTTCCAAGCTTACTTGCAGGAATTCCAATTCGCTGGATCGGAGTTTACATGGTACAATAAACAAGCGGCAGACAGAAGCCAAAGATCTAGGTTGGATAGAGTTTTCGGCGATGCTAGATGGCGTGATGGCGTCTACAGTACCTCGATCGAACACCTAAATGACCTCGAATCAGACCATTGTCCGTTACTGCTGACGATTAACCCCTTGGTGCCTCAGGTGATCAAACCATTTTGCTTCCTTCATTTCTGGACGTCTCACCAAGATTTCATGGAGGTAGTGGCTGCAGCTTGGAATGGGGTCTTCCATCAAAACCCTCTCACTCGGGTGGCGATCCGACTGAAGAGGGTGGGGCGGGCTCTGAGCATATGGAGTAGGAGCACTTTTGGAGACATTTTCCAGGGGGTTAAAGTGGCAGAAGATAATGTTCTGCGGGCGAAAGCCCGGGCGGAAGCAGCAGGGGGACCAATGAGAGGGCGGCTATCAATAAGGCCTACGCTCTCCTGAAATTGTGTATTACGAGAGAATAATCCTTCTGGAGGTAGAAAGCTCGGGCTAAGTGGGATAGAGACGGGGACAAGAATACTAATTACTTCCATGGCTGTGTCCGCAGCAAGCGCCACCTACTCAACATCAACCAGATATTTGACAATGAGGGAAGACTCATCCAGGATCGGGCTAGTATCCAAAGGAAGGCTGTAAGGTTTTTTATAGCAACGCTATCCCAGGAGAATGCTAGGCTGCACCAGTCCGAGCTAACGGAGATCCCTCGCATCATTTCAGCAGAGGACAACCAATTACTGACGGAGGATCCGACTATGGAAGAAGTCAATCGTACTGTATTCGAGATGAGCACGAAGAGTGCGGCGGGACTCGATAGATTCTCGGGTAAGTTCTTCCAATCTTGCTGGCCGATTATGGGAGAGGACATCGTTGAGGCATCGGTGGCGTTCTTCCAGGGGTTGAGATTCCATAGGGCCTTATCGAGTACCATATTGGTTCTTATTCCTAAAATTACGAATCTGAGCAAGTTTGGGGACTTTAGACCGATAAGCCTCTGTAACTTCATGAACAAGATCATCACCAAGCTGGCTACAATAGATTGGCTTCGTTTCTACCTAGCATCATATCAGAAGCGCAGAGTGCTTTTGTGTGGGGGAGGGAGATCGGGGATAACATCATTCTGGCTCAAGAGATGTTTTACTATATGGGGAAAAATAATAGGGGGTAACACCGCAATCAAGCTTGACATGGAGAAGGCATATGAAAAGGTTGACTGGAGCTTCCTGAATAGGATTCAAAGGGTATTTGGCTTATCGAAGAAGTGGATCAATATTATATGGAGGGTGGTTTCGAACTGTTGGATCACACCTATTGTGAACGGAGTGGCAAGTGGATACTTCAAATCTTATTGGGGCATTCGGCAAGGGGACCCTCTTTCACCATCCCTATTCATCTTGTCGGGGGGGGGGGGGGGGGGTGGGGGGGGGGGGGGGGGGGCGGGCGTGTAGGGGGCTGAATGGCCTTCGGAGCAGGGCTTGCTTCGGGAGATTTTCTTCATCAACTGGATGCCCCTTCATCTCCCATTTGGCTTTAGCAAATGATGTCCTTCTTTTTTGCTCGGGGGAGACAACATCTATTGAGGCGATTCTAGACGTGGTCACAAAGTTCGAGGCTAGGCCGGGTCAGAAAATCAATAAGGACAAAGGTGGATCACCCTCCCTTCACGTACCTGGGTTGCCCCCTTGCCTATGGACGGAAACGAGCTGCTCACTTCATCCCGCTCATAGACCGGATCAAGGCAAAAATCTCGGGTTGGCACAACAACATCTTATCGACTGGAGATAAGCTTGTTTTGCTCAAACATGTGCTTTGTTCCCTCCCTATGTACACTCTTGCCGCATGCAACCCGTCGTAGATGGTGCTTAAACAGATGGAAAGAGAATTCTTGTCCTTTTTATGGGGCAGTGTGGACGGGAGAGCGAAACAAAATTGGGCTAGCTGGGCATCCATTGCTAAACCTTACAAGGAAGGGGGTCTGGGCATTCGGTAACTTAGTGAGGTGGTTGGGGCTTTACCTATAAAGCCGTGGTGGAAGCTACGGCTTCAAAAGTCGTTGTGGAGTAAGTTTTTGAAAGCTAGATACTTCAAGTGTAAGAACTCTTCAGTTGCTCGGGTGAATAGCAATGCTTCTCAAGTGTGGAAGAGACTTATCGTGTGCAGGACCAAAGTTGAGTCCCATATCTATATGCAGGTGGGCAAGGGTGATTGTGACATAACCAGGGAGAGATAGCTCAACAGGGGATTTATGAACCAGTCGAGGCCTGTTCTGCCTAACACTAAGGTGAAGAGCGTCTGGACGGAAGGGAGCGGTTGGACTTTTAATAGGATCAGAGCTTGGTTAGCGGAGGACACGTCCACGGAGGTCCAGGAATAGGGGGCATGCTTACGGAGGAGGAGGATGTCCTTAAATGGGACGACGATGCATCGGGTAATTTCTCCATTAAATCAGCTTGGGATATCACTAGAGTCAAATTTGATGAAGTTCCCATTTAAGCGGGCCTGTGGAAGAACAAGCTGCCGACCAAATGGATTATACTGCTATGGCGCGGTCTGTAGTTTAAACTCCCCACGGACGATGTATTATCTCGGATGGGTTTCAGCATCCCGTCGACGTGTCATTGCTGCGCTAGGCCGGAGGTGGAAATAATTGACCATATCCTGTCGAAAGGGGACTTAGCTAGAGAAGTGTGGAACCACATTGGCATGGCTTGGGACTTGAGTACTACAAGGATGATTTTTGCAGAGAGAATCCGTATCTGGTGGAGTCTCCCGCGTTCGGGGGTGGCGAGGAGGATGGTGGCGGCTCTGACATGGGTTATATGGAAGAATAGGAACCAGTATCGATATGAGGGACGAGCCTATAATGCGGATCAGTTAGTTTTTGAAGTACACAGGCAGGTCGCAAAGCTTGAGCATAGTCTTATTGTTTGAGAGCATCTGCAATTTTGGTGTCGGGTTTTCGTTTCTTTGAGTTTTTTTGTAGTTCTCTCTTGGTGGCTGATATGGCCTCTTGGTTTTTTCTTTTGGGTTTGGGTATACGGATTTCATTTTGCTGGTATACTGTGGGTAGCTGCATGGTTTTGGTTTTTGCTTTGCTTGTTGGGGGATCTGCTGTCGTCCTGGAGCTTGTCTAATTGTAATTGGCTTTGCTTTCGGTTTAATAAATTGTAGTGGATATATATATATATATATATATATATATATATATATATATATATATATATATATATATATATATATATATATATATATATATATTTATTTATTTGAGGGTGTCCACTTCTTACTGGTGCTTGGAGACATGCCTCCAAGGGGGGGAACCCGTGCCACTGCGCTAGGGTGCTCCACCGTTCCCAACGAGCTATGGCCACGGGGACTATATATATATATATATATATATATATATATATATATATATATATATATATATATATATATATATATTAAGGCCAACGAATGTCTTATGCAAAGACACACATTATGATACATTTATATTTTATGAATGATATCAACGTAAAGCAGGAAATGATGGTAAGTATTGGGTAACACCAACTTTGTTGAGTGAAACTTTTATGTTTATAGGCACATATATGTTTATGAATTGTTAAATGATCCTATTAAGACAATATTAGATAGACTACTTCATATTTTGCATGTACACATAATCAACGGTTTTAATGATCCTATGGGGTCGGGACATGACACTCTTCCCTTCGATCGCTTCTAGGTCTCTTAAGTTATTGTCAATTTTGACATTCAGTCTCATCCTTGAAATCTTTGAACTTCTCAAACGCTTCATATTTTAATTTGAAAAGATAGATAAATGCGTACTTTGAGAAGTCGTCGACGAAAGTAATAAAATATTTTATCCCGACCTTTTGGAGAATTGCTTGAAGTTACTCGGCACTTTCTCTCGGTATGGATATTAATACCTAATTGTAAGAAATATATTATCTTTCTCAGGAATTTTCTTTTCAAAGAAAATAGGAATAAGAGTCAAAATCAAAGCTTATGATGAGCTGGAGTCAATTATTTCCAAGATCTGAAAATATCTGAGTATACTAACTCTAGAACATCTGTACTTTGGTTCACCCGCCTGAGTGATTTTTTTTCAACCTCAATCTACACACAAACTTCATCTTTCTCCATTTTCTTACCTCCACATTTGGAGATAAGGTCTAGGCAAGACATATTGTTGACTCTTTTACTCTATTATGCCATAACTCCAGAGGGTAGCCTGAAATAAATATTTTATTAATATATATTCTATTGAAGTTACAACTTGTAATTTGATTATTCCTTCAATAAAAAAAGCTTTCAAAAGTATGTTCCTTGGTAGGACATCACCATCTGACTTGCATTGATGTTTAACCTTAAGTCTGTGTTGTACACCAGACTCTCATAGATCAGACTCTTGATAATAACTAGTGCATGCTTCATGTTCTCCAGGGTATCTGTCGTATCCGAAGTCAGTTTAAAGACCATTGACCTGATCCTCAGAACTTCAGCTTGAGATTTGTTTATCATTGAAACCTTCTCAGATGTGGGTTCGTAAGTGGTGAACAATTACTTTTTAGAACATACGTGGCCTGAGGTCACTGTGCCCAACCACTTATCTATGTCTACGCCAGATGAGTCAACCTACACAAACATAGTAACCAAGCTAAGCACATCTTTCTCTTTTGGCTTTTGTTTGGCCTTGGACCTGCAGTCATTCTTGAAGTAGCCCTTCTTTCCATAGTTGTAACAAGCTCCATCATTACTGGAATTTGGCTTGAAAGAAGATGAGTTAACCTTCTGATGGTTGAAGTCTTTTTTTTGTGTTGTTGTAGGAAGTCTTCTGCTTTCTCTTGGAGAGTCTCCATATTATACCATGTTTGTCTTAGTAAACTGTTTGGACAGGTTGTCCACTTTGATCTGACTTCTGACTTCATCTTCAATGTGGATGAAGTGTAGAAGGGCTTCTAGTTTGATCTCCATGCATCTTCTTGCGATACATATTATAAACCGATTCTAGCCAGGAGGGAGCTTGAGACGATGGCTCCCACCATGAACTTATATGCTTGGGGCGTATCCTTTTCCTCAAGCTTTTGTTACAACTTCAGTAATTCTTCAACTTATGGCAGCATGGTCTTTTGATCATCTTCAAATTGTATCTTCATGAATTTATCAACGGGATATATGTTGGACATCTTCTCGTCATTTTTGCAATATTTTTTAAGAGACTTCCGGACATCTCTTGCATTCACCTTTTTTTGTACGACTTTGCCATAGAATCTTCCATGGCATTGAGAATTAACAACTTACACAAGTTGTATTTTTTTTTTTCATTTTTGATGTGAAGTAGTTACATTGGCAATCACTAGAACATCTTCTATTTATGGAAGAATAGGCCGGATTTGTGAATACGTAATCAACGTTAATGAGTTGAAGATTTATACTAATATTCCTCTTCTAGTTGTTGTAGTGCTCTCCATCGAGCATCTCTAATTTGTGAAAATTTATGTCAAGGAGGTTTGCTCGATTTTACATTTTGTTGCTTGGTTTTGCTTTAATATTCTTGCTTCTGGGTTACAAATATCGCACAAAAGTACATATAAAATGAAAAAAATTCAAACTCGACACTTACAACAATGTGTTTGGAACTTAAAGTTACAAACTAACTTGGAATACAAACTTTGAACCTAACAAGTGTAGTGCCCTGTCCCGCTCAATCAATCGGAGGAATCGGAAAGCCGACGGCGTTCGGACTTAGCCTTGCAATGGCTGCTCGAAGACAATGCTCGATCGAGGCGACCGCTCGCTCAGGTGGGGTAGTTTCGGTGAACTTGCCTCATCTTAGCCTTCACATAATAAATCGCATGTTTTCAACTTGCACAAGTAGGCTTGATAATAAAAGAGGCGAATCCACATAGCTAAGGGAATAATCCCGACAGGTCAAATTGAGTTAGAATATGAAAAGGTCCAACGGTCGGCTTAGAGTTGGTGCATGGCGTGATTTGAAAATGACACTCGGTCCTTCGTCCCGAGGCTTGGGAGAAGAAAAAGTTGGTATTCGCCACAAGCTAAGAGTTATCCAAATTCATAGACGTCGCCCGCATAAATGCTTCATAAAGCATGTACGGTCTCTTCGCCCAAGGCGTGGCATAGCCTCTGCTCGCCGACGGGTTAAGTTATATTGCACGGCTTGTGGCATAAGTCTAGGCACCTCAAATAACTTGGTTGTTCAAAGTCGAACGTGTGCACGACACGTTCCCACGGCGCAAGCCTTGACACAGCCTTTGTTCGTCAAGTTGTTGCAAAGTAAGTTAGGCAAGTTACGTTAAGCTATCAGGAGTAGTAGCAGGCACGGCCCTATGAGTTTTACGGCTGGGTATAACCACATAGTATTCCGATCGTAAGGCCCGTCATATAGAGTATGACTTGGGCGGTGGTGACACATAGAGTTTCAAGTTGGTTTAAGACACGATGTCACAGACTTAGTGTTTTAAGGCTCGGGCCACGGTTGATTTATTGAGTTTGGAAAGTGTTTCAATAGTTGTTCTTGAGTTGAGTGAAATGATAGGGCAAGAAAGAAGAATGCTCATGACTGGGTCGTTGAGACAAGAAAGTAGAATGCTCGCGACTGGGTCGCTGAGGCAAGAAAGAAGAATGCTCGCGACTGGATCGCCGAGGCAAGGTCTCAGATGTGAAAAGTGTTGAACTTAGCCCTGAAAAGAGATGGTAACACTAGAAGTAGAATGACTGTGTGAGACGTCAGTTTGAGTCAAGTCTTGCATGGTCATTGGACAACTTGTACAAGGTAAATAAAATAAACAGTCTCTCGAACGGCGACCCAGTCGGCCCATGGGAACCGTTGCGATGGTAGACATTTCATAGCTGTGTGCTGGATGACCGCATGGATTAGGTGGGGACTTGCAGCGGAGCTAGCTACTCGCACTGGCAAGGGGCGTCCGTCTAATCAAAACTACAAAAGGAGTCCATTATAGCGCTGGGCGCTAGTGACTAGATCATATAGATGAGTCGGCATGGGCGGCGATCCGCGTGTATGCCTTTGGATTAAGTCGAGTATTAAGTGCAGTATATCAAGGAGTCGAGTTGAATGTGTGTGTACAGTTGGAACTCAAAATGTTGGGCCTAAGATTTGGCTGCAACGAAGACACCGTGCTTCGGCACGAGATGTGGCGTCGAGTCTTGAGTTGTCGGCATATAAGTTGCATAAGTTGGTTGAGTTATTTGGAGTTTAAGTCAGGAAGACCGTCACAAGGCAAAGTCGGTCGGGTGGCACTTAACCCGCAAGTCTTGATTGGGTCAATTGGTGGTCAAAGTAGCATGGGTCGCGAGGTGGCGATGTGGTTTAGTCTTACTGAAATGCGAGGCACGGCCTCAATATGGGTTGTGTAGCACGGTCACATGGAAAAGGAGTCTATCGTGTAGTTGCGTCTCTGATTTTGGGCCATAAGGTAAATACGACTTGATAGGTTAACGTTGATGTTATAAGCACGGGATGGTATTGAGGCACGAAATAGGCCAAGACGTCTGTCCTAAAACTGATCCTACGGCAAGAGTAGAAAGATAATCGTAAAGGGGCTATGTTGCACAAAGTAAATCAAACGTGTTGGTTTTGTATGGGCGGGCAAGGAGCTCATTCCACCAGTACAGTTGAGTACTGACACCCACATAGTTTCCATGTACAGGCACAGGTAGAAGCTCGTAGCGCAGAGCTCGCTTGGATGCATCGAGGCACGGAGTTTCTTGGCGATTTGAAGCATGCGGGCGCATGGAGTCAAGACTTATACGGGACATAATGTATGGACGTCGCCTTCTGAAGCTTCCGTTGGTTCAAGACTTGTATTGAGAGATGAGAGAGAGCTGAGTGACTTATAATGTGAGATGAGTGAGCTTGAGAGACTTGTAATCTTGGCCTTGCACCCCATTGTAACCTTTGTTTCAATATCAATAAAGATATTCTTCTGCATACCTTGTGTCTTGTTCTAATTTCTGCTGCTATTATTCAATATCTTTGCATGGGACTTCTGTGCGACGACCCCGTCGCAGCCGCTGAAATCGGTCGTTATGGAACCCGCCTTGCACAAGCGTAATCTAGGCTCGTGTGGCATCACGCCTTAGCGAGGACGATTGCTCCTACGAAAGCGGGGCGTGACATAATGGTATCAGAGCACGGCTTTACGTCCTTGGACTATCGATTGAATTCTTTAACTCCGTTGTTTCTGCAAACTCTGAATTGTTGCTTTCGCAAAGTTGATATCGTTGGTGCGCTCTCTCTCAAATGTCCCACGGGATATCCATACAATGAGTCTATCTATTTTGCAAAACGTAGGAGAACAGTTTTTAAAAAGAAACAAAAAAATGGTTTGCGTAAGCACGGTTGGCTAAGTCGGGCTGGGCATATACACCAAAGTTGTGTCGACCTTAGAAAAGTCGAGTACGAGAATTAAATAGTGTCGAACAAGAATGAGTTAGAATCAATTGAGTAAATGAGATGACAATGTCAATGCGATGTAGATGAGCGTGCTTGGAAGTAGAGGAATGGTTCGAACGAGATTTGAAGAAGTCGATTTTGATTCGAATGATAGTTTTGAGGATTTGTTGATTGACTTCATTCCTGAGTGGTGTATGTCACAGTCTCAGGAATTCGATCGATCGATTGAGGATGTGGGGTGTCGATGAGTCTATCAGCAAGCATCGCGTGGATGCAAAGCCTTAGATTGAATATGATTGAGCAAAATATAGTCTTAAGATTTGACGATGTGTGATTCAAACAACTTAGAAATTGACGTGTACGGGACGTGTACGGGATTGAGGATTGCGCAAGTATAAAACGTAAAAATGATTGAGTAGGTAAAATCGAATCGAGGAAAAAGTTAAGGTGTAGCGAACGGATGACTTGATCGAAGAAATTGATACGGATCGTATATGAAAAGTTAGCACGACAGATAGATAGCGTACATGAAAAGTTGAATTTTGAAGTTACGCAATGACTCTAAGGATTAGATTGAATGTTGCTCAATGATTTGAGTTAGCAAGGAATGATGCAAATTGAAGAAATACATTGGTCGATGACTTAAGATAGACGGATGAACAATATGTGAACTCGGGTTTGAGGAAATTGATGTGTGAATGACTCGAAGGATAATGATCGAACTTGAATTTGAATGTCGAGAAGATTATCCAGTTGGACGATAGCATCGTTCCCACGACTCGAAATTGGTTGCAAAGGAAGATCGTCAAGTTACGCATATCGTCGATGGTATTGAGGCGTATCAAAGATCGATATACGATAACTCGGGGGTACTCTGACTCGGCGAATGACGATCGTGCAAATATTATTGTTCGGTTGGATGCAATACTTAGAATTTTGATCGAGATGAATGTTGGATGAAAATGATTGTGTCTTGAGGGTTACACGGATAACCACATCGTCGATATTCTTGTCTTGCGCGAGCGCAACTCCAGCCTCGCACATACGTTGCGTCGGATTTGGGGCGATCGTTCCGCATGAGCACTGACATGGTAATTCATGTCACGGGAATGATCGAACTCAAAAAATTAGGATGCGGCAACTTTGATTGTCTCGACTTGTCGAATTGATGCAAAGAAAAATTTGAGGATGTTAGGACTTGCGATTGATGAATGAAATAAACTTGAGAATTGAGTAGGTCAAATCCGTGCATCGAGAATGAACTAGTCTAGACTCAAATAAGAGTTACGTCCCGATAAGGATGATTATCCCGCGGGAGCATGCATGGTGATTCATGCCCACTATGGATAATCTGACTCGTGTGAGATCGGGGCGCAACATATTGTTAAGTCAGACGACCTTTTGATCGATTGCGTGAATTAGAATAGATGACTTAGAGAATGTGAAATATAAATTATGGTTTAGCGATAAATTATGTCGTAGCGTGTTTGATTCGAGAAGGATTGATAGGCGGACTATGTCGAACGTGTTCAAAGATATAGACTATACAAAATGGCTTGATGAACAAACGATATGTTCTTGTTGAGGATTGGTTGAACATGAATTATCGTAGGATGGCTTTGCTGAACGACTCGAATCCCGTGCGACGAATATTGGGATGTGCGTAGAAAATCGATGCTCGATGTTTAGAAATCAGATTGATACGAGCTTGGGTAGAAAATCCCGTACTATCAATTTGGTTTGACCTTAGGATGGGGTCAGTGTTGATATTGTTGTTTGGGAACTATGATTCCAATACTGACGGAAAGACATAGCCTAACGGTTAGGCAGACGTCCTTGTTTGCCATAAAATATAAAAGAACAGAACAATTATCGGAGGACCAGACTTTTACTTCACGTTACAAACTCGCTTGTACAAAGAAAGCCTAGGGACGAAAACCTAGGAATAGCAGTCTAAGTACCATTGTTTATTTTAGATTCTGGAGGGTGACGATAGAGGCTCGGGAAGGCGACGATAGCCCTACCTTACTCCTTGGACGATCGGTATGCAGCCTTGGCTCCTGTGAGAAGATGGTTGGCGTTGACAAAGAAATGTTCTTCTTGCTCTCCTCGTGTTGCTCTTCTGGCTTCTCTCTCTCTGTGTATTTTCTCTCTGATTATTAGGGGGAAGCTCTCTGTGTATGTGTCTCTGATAATGTATCTCTCACAAGGGAATGGCACCTTACTATTTATAATAGTGGGGGCATCATTAGGGTTTTGATGATTGCCTATTCTTAAAAGTCGGCAGCTAAGGATCACTGAATCTGGGCCGTTCATCTTGAATATAAGAGATTTGAGCAATTACTATGATTGCATCAAATCTTTTGTGGGTAATTAATGATGATTGACATAAATCCTTCTGATTTGTCATGCCAATCTTGGATTTTTTGACACGTGTCATTGATTTGCTCGATTGCAAATGATCTGATTTGATCCCAATATTTTATTAGGATTTGTTGATGGATTTCGCTCGATTTGATGCGACGTGTTCCACTATCATTCTACGTGTCTTAACCGTGAGCCACTGCAGAAATCTGAGCCGCAGGAAGGTTGCTCCTCATTGAGCCGCATAAGACTGGCCACGTGTCAAGGCTGCTTGACAGTGGCCCCCTGAATATTTGAACCGCATGGTAATGATCTGAGCTGCATGAGTGTATGATGGGTACCTTCTTTATGAGCCGCATGGAGACAGTCCTCATGAGCCGTATGGGACAGCCTCTGCTTGAGCCGCATGGGATAGCTTCGGTCTGAGTCGCATGGGACAGCTTCGGCCTGAGCCGCAAGGGGTGGTCTCTACTTGAGCCGCATGCGACTGTCCACGTGTCAAGTCCTTATGAAGGTTTCTGGATTTCGGGAGATTGTGTCAGAGATTTCCTTCGTTTCCCTAGGAGTCTGCCATTATGACGGAGTCATAATTGTATTTTTGTGTCAGGGCTGTCATGTGTCAGAGCTGTCAGCCGTCAAGGCATTTAATGCAGTAAAGGACAAAGGGAAGAGCTGTTTGCAGGCCACGTGGCTCCTCTCTGAGCCGCATAGAATTTATCCGAGCCGTATAGATGCTTGAGCCGCATGGATCCCTGAGCCGCATGAGCTTTCGGAGCCGCATGGGGCTCCCTGGCCGCATGGATCTTTCTTTATTCCTTTCCATGCTTCTACAAGACCCCCTTCAAAGTTTTTAATTTGCAAAATTGAAATACTTTGAATAAGAAGCATGGCTATATAAAAACTCCTCTGGCCGCATATGATGTTCTGGCCGCATGGATGTCCCAACCGCATGGTCTTCTCAGCCGTCTGTCTATCTGAGCCGCATTGACCAACCAGCCGCATGGATTGCCTAGCCGCATAGGCTGTCTGGCCGCATAGGCTCCTTGCCACGTGTGCGTGTCTTTAATTGCCTTTAATTTGTTTTAGCGCTGTCTTTCGAGGAAATCCCAAGGGTCGGCTCATTAAATCTTTTGGATTTTATGCCCTGGGTGAATCTCCTTTATGAGAGAGGGGGCAAAATCCAAGGAGTCGGTTTCGTTTTGCCCGAAGCGGTTATTAGTCTATGTGTCCCCCCTCTTTTGTCCTCTTTATAAATAAGAGGAATTAAGAGAAGAAACTTCTTTACTTTCTCCTTCAATTCAAACCTTCCCGGCCCCAATTGTTATCCTCTTCTTCGATCACTGATGGCTCCCAAGAAGACTGTTGCGACGAAGGATAAGAAGGCGACATCTTCGTCGGCTGCGGCACCCGAAGTTCACTTCGACGTTCGTCCTGCTGTTAAGGGTAAGGATTTGGAAAAGTCATATTCTTCAAAACCCTAACGACGGCTCTGTTGTATGCTTTATACACAAGCCTTTAATGTAAACTATTTCGAGTTGTATGGGCTGCATACATGTTCCATAACCGAGCTGCATGGGGGTATACCCCATGTCCGAGCCGTATAGGAGTTGTCTTAGTAGGCTGCATGAGCACTTCGTAAACCGAATCGCATAACGACCTATCGATCAGATCCGCATGAGTCCCCTGCGTAAGGCTCTGACCATCTCTTGACTTTGTTTCTTTTTATCTTTGATTCTTGCAGCAACCCTGTCGAAGGCTGAGATCATTGTGAAGGAAGAGTTGCTGCCCTCTTCCAAACAAGAATCATCGCTTGTTAAGGAGAAGGTAACACCGGAAACGGAGGAACAGAAAGGAGAGCTGACGCCCATTGCCGTAAAGGAGGAGCCCCAGTCTGACGGCGGTAGTACTGGGAGTTCTGACCTTCCTACTTCGGACGAGGACTTTGCTCAAGTACATCCTTCATATACAAAATGGTTAAGGGATTGGTATATGCGCCCCCGCAACTAGGATTCGTGGGCTCTCACAAATGTCCGTCTTTTGTCTTGATATTTCTGTCTGTTTTTAGCTGCAGTTTGTGTTTTGCTTCTTTTTGGACATCAATGTAATCTTTTTTTTCTTTTCGTCTGAATGAAATAATAGAAAACTTTTCTGGCTTGCTCATGAGATATAGTCATGTGATTGCAACTGATTTTGAATAGAAAGCATTCGCTCTGTTCTTTGCTTGTAGTAGTTGCCCCAATGGGAGTCTTTTTGTGGACCTATTATCCTTGGCATACCTTGGTTTTAGGTACGGATAACAAGTTTGATTGGGGATACCTAGAACAGTTCCACGGTAAGGTGGCCATGGACGTTCCTGGTATCGGGAGAAAGAATGCCATGGAGCAGCTGGGCTCCCGGGGCATGATGAGAAATGATGGGCCTGTACTAAGAAACTTAGCAACGGACATTTGTGGGCCTATTATCCTTGACATACCCTGGCTTAGGATACAGATAATAGGATGAAAGGGAACCAACCTACTTACTCAGAGGTAATGAGGACATGGCAAGCATGAGGGTTTTCTTACCGCGAAATCTTCCTACTCAGAGGTAATGAGGACATGGCAGGAGTGAACTCAACGGAGGATATTTGTGGACCTATTATCCTTGGCGTACTCTGATTTTGGGTACGGATAATAAGCCGAAAGGGAATCAACATACTTACTCAGAGGTAATGAGGACATGGCAAGCATGAGGGTTTCTTCGACGGAGCCTTCCCACTCAGAGGTAATGAGGACATGGCAGGAGCGGGCTCAATGAAGGGGGGTACATAGAGCGACTCAGAGGTAATGAGGACATGGAAGTTCTATGTAGAGGGGTAATTTATTTTTGGCAGAATTGAGACGACTCAGAGGTAACATCGACATGGTCGTTTTAGAAATTTGTGGATCCGTTACCCTTTTTGTGCACTGGGAGTACGGGCAGTGGATTATGAGGAAGGAGCTCTTTCAGAAAAATAAGTTCAGAGGTATGGTCATACATGACTTACTATCTGAAAGAGTGATCGGGATGTAAGTTCAGGGGTACCAGCGGGTACATAACTCGACAATCCATGAATTTTGGAATCAAAGTATAAGTTCAGAGGCACCATAAGGTATATAACTCAATAGTCTGGGATTTTTGTGGAAGGAGGATGTGAGTTCAGCGGTACCAGAGGGTACATGACTCGATAATCTGGAATTTTGGGAATGTGAGTTCAGCGGTACCAACAGGTACATGACTCGATAATCTGGAATTTTATGAATGTGACTTCAGCGGTACCAGCGGGTACATGACTCGATAATCTCAAAAATTATGAATGTGAGTTCAGCGGTACCAGTGGGTACATGACTCGATAATCTGGAATCATAAATGTGAGTTCAGCGGTACCAGCGGGTACATGACTCGATAATCTGGGAATCATGAATGTGAGTTCAGCGGTACCAGCGGGTATATGACTCGATAATATGGGAAATGTCATTTAGACATAATATTTCTTCAGGAACTTGCCATTGATGGGCAACATGAGCAAGTCTCCGTTTTGTTTTGCGAGGCGGTAAGCTCCATTGGAGAACACAGCATCAATGATGAACGGGCCTTCCCACTTTGGTTGGAACTTGCCGACGGTCTTGTGAGTCATAACCATAGGCCTCCGGACTGCCAGAACGAGATCGTCCACTTGGAATGTTCTGATCTTCACTTTCTTGTTGAAGGCTCCGGAGATGCGTGCTTGGTATAGCTCGATCCGTTGCTGAGCCAAGAGGCGCTTTTCATCTAAGGCCTCCAACTCTTGTAGCCGACGACGGTAGTTATCGTCCGTCATCAATTGGTAAGTAAAGGGGACGCGGAGTGAGGGTATTTGAGTCTCCAATGGGAGGACTGCCTCACTCCCGTACACCAGGGAAAATGGCGTGTTCCCAGTGGCCGTTCGGACTGTAGTACGGTACGTCCATAAGCATTCACCAAGCTTCTCGTTCCAGTCGCGTTTGTTGGACGATACGAACTTCTTGAGAAGTTTGATGATTGTTTTGTTGAATGCCTCTGCCAACCCATTTGCTGTCGGATTGTATGGTGTCAAAGCAATATTCTGGATGTGATGCTTGTCGCAGAACCAATAGAAGGAGTGGCTTGCAAACTACGGACCATTATCGTGGATGATCCTTCGGGGCAGTCCAGAGCGATAGATGACGTGATGCTTGAGGAAGCTGATCACGTTTGAAGTCTTTACTTCTGTGAACGGAACAGCCTCCGCCCATTTAGAGAAGTAATCCGTGATCGCGAGTATGAAGCGATGTCCTCGGGAGGAAGGTGGAGCGATCGGACCGATGATGTCTATTTCCCATGCTTCAAATGGCCAGGACACCGCTGTCGGATGTAGAAACTCGGATGGTTGGTAGATGAAGTCCGCGTGGACTTGGCAGGCTTTGCACTTTCTAGCATAATCTATCGTATCTGCCACCATCGTGGGCCAATAGTAGCCCATTCGACGAAGGCGGTCTTGCAGTTTTGGGCCGGGCTGGTGGGCCCCACAGATACCGTCGTGAGCTTCTCGTACGGCTTCTTTGGATTCTGTATTTGAGAGACACTGAAGCAGTAATCCATCGTAGGAGCGGCGATACAGTATTTTTGTCTCTGTATCGTAGAAGAATCTGAGAGAACGTCGTCTGATGGAAGTGGCTTCCTTTGGGTTCTCGGGCAGGATATCGTAGACGACGAAGTCGATGAATGGTTGTCTCCAGTCTGGGGCATCATCGATCGTTTGGGCGGAATAACTCGCTACGAATTGCACATTTTTCTTGGGACAGACCAGTTCGTGGCCTATCACATCCACTGATTGGCGATCATAATTTGGGACTGCTAGGGAAGCGGCCAGGCCGGCTAGGGCATCGGCTTCAATATTTCGGAGTCTGGGGACGTGCTCGATGAAGAACCCCTCAAATGACGAGATGATATCGATCGCTATTTGGTGATAAGGAATCATGTCTTCATGGCGGACTTCGTACGAGCCCCGGATCTGATTGACGATTAGTTGGGAATCGTCGTACGCTTCGAGGTATTGTACCCCCAGCTCTCTTGCAAGTTGGAGGCCAATGACCAGAGCATTGTACTCGGCCATATTGTTAGAGCAGGGCTCGGTGAGGGAATAAGCACGGTTAATCACCAATCCGGAAGGGGAGATCAGTACTACCCCGACTCCGACGACTATATTGCCTTTAGGTCCGGTCCTTGAAGCACCGTCAAAGAACATTCGCCATATAGCCTCGTGAGAGGTTGCATGCGAGTCGGCGACCTCGTCTGGGATCTCTTCATATATTCTGGAGGACTCCGAGCCTGGGTGGGCTGCTAAAAAGTCCGCCAGGGCTTAACCTTTGACTGCCTTTTGGGGGACGAAGATCATATGGTAAGGGGACAGCAGTATTGCCCATGTAGCGAGGCGAGAGCTGAGTGCCCCTGGCTTAGTCATGAGGACCCTGAGAGGGTTGACTCGTGAGATCACGTGTATCGTTTGTCCGGTGACATAGTGTTGCATTTTCTGAATGGCGAACACCAGGGCGAGGCATTCCTTCTCCACAGCGGTGTATCGGTGCTCTGGCCCAATCATCATTCTACTGAGGTAATATATGGCCTGTTCATGGCCTGCGTCGTTGTTCTGTGCTAGTAGAGCCCCAAGGGAGTGTTCCATTGCTCGTACATAGAGCAAGAATAGTTTTCCAGGAATCGGGGCCACCAAAACTGGAGGATTTGACAAATATTCTTTGATGCTGTCGAAAGCACGCTGACATTCCTCGTCCCATACGAATGAGACTCCTTTCTTCATGAGGTGCGTGAACGGTCGGCATCGCCCGGAGAGGTTGGAAATGAATCTTCTGATATAAGCTAGCCTCCCTTGAAGGCCTCTGAGTTCGCGGAGATTTCTCGGGGGACCCATCTCCATGATTGCTTTGGTCTTCTCAGGGTCTACATGGATACCCTTTGCAGTGATGATGAAGCCTAAGAACTTCCTGCTGGATACGCCCAGAAAGGACTTCGTAGGGTTCATTTTCAAATTGTGTGCTCGTATTAGGTCGAATACCGTCCTTAGATCCTGCAGATGGTCTTCTTTGCAGCGGCTCTTAACGGCTATATCGTCAACGTAGCACTCCACTGTCTTGCGTAAGTGGTCTCTGAAGATGATGCTCATGGCTCTTTGATATGTGGCCCCGGCATTCTTTAAACCGAAAGGCATGACTGTGTAGCAGTACGTGCTAATTGGTGTTCGGAATGAAGTATGCTTTTCGTCATCAGGAGACATTTTGATTTGGTTGTACCCCGAGAAGCCATCCATGAATGACATGCGTTCGAAGTCGCAGGTATTGTCGATCATGATGTCTGTGATAGGAAGGGGGAATTCATCTTTGGGGCACGCCTCGTTCAGGTTGCGAAAGTCGATACAGATTCGAATCTTCCCATTCTTCTTGAGGACGGGTACTATATTGGCGACCTAATTGGGATGTTGCTCCTCACGGATGAAGTCGCTGGCTATCAATTTGTTGACTTCGGCTTCGATCGCGTCCATGATGCCTGGACGGAAGCGTCGCTGTTGTTGCTTGACCGGCTTCGCATCTGGTCGAATATTGAGTTTGTGAAGAGCGATGTTAGGATTTAACCCTGGTATGTCTTCATAGCTCTAGGCGAACACATCAATGTACTCTCTGACGAGTTCTAACAGCGACTTCCGTTCTTCGTCAGTTAGGCTTTTACTGATGGAAATAGGTTTTGGAGAAGATTCGCTGCCGAGATCCACTTGTATGACCTCATCTTCAGTAGGGGGTTCTCTCAGTTCGAACCGCTTTTCCTATTGTGCGTCTAATTGCTGGGCCCATGGCTCTAGCTCGAGGATTTCGGGGATGTCTTCGTCTTCCTCGTAAGCGTCGGCGAATGCCATGTTGACTGACATGACTTGTCTGAACACATCTCCGATGCTGGTATCTGAGTTGGAAGTTGGTGATCCGGTTGAATGTGACTGTCGGTCGCATTCTTCATCTGAACTTTTAGGGGTCGTAGTAGGCGTTACATACCCTAACCCGAATCGAGTTTTGTTATAGTAGTTCCGTGGTTTGCCCACCGGGACTGACGGCTTCAAAGGTAATCGTCGCCCAGTGCCATAGTTCAATCCTGGCATCATTTCTAGATCATACCCCTGTTTCTGCATGAGATATTTGGATTGAGGGCTATAGAGATACAGAGGCAGTCTCCAGGCATCTGTCCCGAGGTCGACTTCTTCTATGGTGAAAGGATGCGGGTTGTTCCTCCGGCCGAAGATGATCGGATGATCTCCTCCCTCGAATATTCGGTAAGCGTCTTCTACTGGAGTAAGCTGGATCGCGGTGTACACATTTGTCACCTGTGTGTGTAGGTGAGCGCCTATACCGTATTCCATAGCATACATTGTACATAGCTTATTGAGCTCGGTGTAGTTCAAAGATAACCCTTTATTGATGAAGTAAGGTATCTTTTCTAGGAGGATTACATCATCAGAGGAGGGGACATCAGTGTGGGCAGCCACATACTTGGCTAGCTCCGGTTCCTCTTCGGCTACCCCCTGTGTGAACGAAGACTGAGAGGATGACCTGGGAAGCTTGATTGTCAGTGGTTCAGTTGATGGAGCAGAGCGTGGAGTTGTTGGCAGACTAGCGACCTCCAGTTTGGCATTTGATGTGGGGCGAGGAGTGGCTGGTTTGCTAGAAGTGTCAGACCTTGCATCGGGGTGACAACCCTTCCTGGGAAGGCGTATCGTCATGGGCCTGTCCGAGGGATTGAGCTTCCCTATTTGGGGTTGACTGACTCTCGGTAGCCTGATTGTCAGTGGCTCCGTTGTGGGTCTCGGCACTTGATCGGACCTTGGCAGTCGGATTATCATTTGCTCCTCCTGCACTGAGAGGCTGATTGCGTCCTTCCGCAGAGTGACGGTAAGGGGTGCAGACTTGCCCGGTTTGCGAGCTTGGAGGTGGATCGTTAGGGGTCCTTCTGATCCCGTAGCTGTCTCGGTATGAGCTTGTGCGTCTCCTTCATCAAGGTGCCTCTTCGACTTTTCGTATAGGCAGGAGTCTGAGTAGTAGGATTCGACCCCCTTGAAGGGATCGATGTCGGCAAATTCTGTCTTCACGAAGCCGTGTTTGTCAACATATTTGAAGCACTAGTGTAGCGTGGAAGACACGATCATGTAATCGTGTATCCATGGGCACCCCAAGAGGATGTTATAAGAAGTGTCTGCATCTATGACGTAGCAGGTGACTTCGGATTGGAGGTCGCCAATTTGACATTTCAGACGAATCTTCCCAATAGGGTAGCTCCTGCCCGAATTGAAACCACTGATGGCGGTGCTTGTAGGTGTCAGGCGATGCATTAGGATGCAGAGATGATGTAGCAGACCCTTCGGGATGATGCTTATGGAAGATCCAGGGTCAATGTGCATCCGATCCACCTTCACGTCGTCGATGTATCCCGTGTAGTATAGCGGACGATCATGTAGGTTGGTTTTGATGAGCATGTCCTACGGAGTGAAGACGATATTGGGCATTGCTCCCATACAGGCACTGTCTTGGAGATCCACGGGTGAGTCCTCCCCGGTGAGGTTGGATTGAGCTAGATAGGCATCGGCATTTTGGAGTGCTTCGCTCAATACAATACGAACGTCCTTGGAGAGCCTTAGGAGTTCGTACAGTGACAATTTGGCCGGAGTGTTAGCCAATTATGCAAAGATGTCAAAGTTGTAGGGCCTCTCTAGCCCTTGGGCTGCGTCTCTTCGGAGAGATTTGTCGAAGCGAGTCTCCTTCGGCCTAGGCTTGTCGGTCGTCGAAGGTTGAGCCAGTCCCGGAGCATCAGTTGTAGTAGGTTGATGATTTTTGGTTGGATTGTCAACCACAGGTTGGGATTGTGCTCCGGACCGTGTGACGACGGCTGTAGCTTCCTCGTTGTCTGCTGAGATCGTATGGCAGGTCCTAATTTTTCCACTCTTCTTTCTGTTGGTGGGAGATGGTGTAGGCCGAGTTACTTCTGATACTAAGTCTGGATGGACCCACATAATCTCTCTTCGTGAGGTGGTGAGAGGTACTAGACCCGCAGCCTATTCCCGGGGAGGTGGAAGATTGGTAATCTTCATTGTCGCCAGAGGGACGGAGATTACCCCGTCTTGAGTCTCCGTCGGAGGGAAGCTGCCGAATTGTACGGACACCATATTGGCTGCTACGGTTACCTCTTCGAAGTCGATGGCCAGAGCGTTTGAATCGATGAGGCTTTGGATGTACGGTTTTAGTTGATAACAGTCGTGTGTAGCGTGGTGTACGTAACGGTGGTAATGGCAGAACTTTGGCTTCTCCAGATCAGCCGGTCGAGGCTCCCGTCTTGGTGGAGGAAGCTGAATTCTATCTCCTTGTATGAGCATGTCCAAGATAGGCTTGACGTGGCCGTCTTCGAAGGAGTAATCGATTTGGGGCCATTGTTTGTCTGTGGGCTTCAGCTCAGGTTTTTGTGTTGTATCGGCCACCATAGCCTGCTTCCCCTTGCTATCCCGATTGTTGGAGGGGTTACCCCCATTATCGTTGTTGGGACGCTTGCCCTTGTTTTCTCCTTCTGAGATGTGCAATCCCAGTTGGCGAGCCTTCTTCAGTCGTTCTTCGGCGCTTGTGGCGCTGATGATGAATGCCTTCCAATCTTTGAATTGACTTTCGCCCATCCAGAGACTGATCGTTAGAAGCAGTCTCTTTTGGCAAATTTCAATCAAAGAGGAATCTGGATTTCCGGAAGGCAGCTTTATGGCGGTCTGGCGGAACCGCCCGATGTAGTTTCTTGTCAACTCCTTCTCCCCTTGGACGACGTCCATGAGAGTGGACATAGTGACGTCCTGTCCTACTTCGTAGAACATCTCCAAGAACAGGCGCTTGAAGCCGGCGAAGGAGTGGATGCAGTTATCCGACAGATTGCGGTACCAATCGAAGGCAACTCCTTCCAACGCCTTCATGAATAACCGTGTGAGGATAGCATCATCATGGGGCAGATGGTCGGTGGTGACCTCGAAGTAAGTGATGTATCGACTTGCTGAGGTCTTGCCATCATATGGGTTGATATTGAACGGCTTATATTTTGGCGGGAATGGAACATCCCTCCATTCAGCAGGGTATGGTTGCCGTATTCTGAGATCTTGAGCGTTTTCTCGGGCATGGAACATGGCTCGGAGCTCCTGGACCTCTCTCCTTACTTCTCGGGTCTCGTCTGTAGCGGTAGGGGCTGTTACTTCGGGAGGATTATTGCCCGGTTTTGGTGCCGCTGAGTTCGAATCCACATTGACCGCGGGGCCCGTGCTTGTTTGACCAAGCGTTCCTCCTTGTAGAGTTGGCAGGGCCGCTTTAATCTCGTCTACAGACTTGACCAAAGCAAGCAATATGGCTTCGAGATTGTCGATGCGCTGGCGATCATTGGAACCACCTTGATTGCGGTCCGTCATGAAAACCGTCCTTACATGAGGAGTGATAGAAGGAACGGTGGAGGATGCGCCCTCCGAGTCGTACCCATGCACCGAGAAGTCATCGGGATAGGTGGGAATGTTCTCTTCGGGCTCGGACTCGGAGGGAACGGTATCCTCATCTTCAGAGCTTGCTTCGTCTTGAGAGTTACAGATGTCCTCGGGGACATCAGCGTCTGTTGTACCTGATGGAAGAGTTGTTTGTCCGGGCTCGGCTCCTTGAAACATCGGATTGTTACGGATGTTCGGAGGAGTGCTAACCCCAGTTCCCACAACCCCCAGCGATATGGATGATGAATTTCCCATTGCGGTAGATTTCGTCTTTGAACGGGTATGTTGGAATACACCGGTAGAGGACAACCGTTTAGAAGACAGTTTCTTAGCTGTAGTGGTTGATATCTTGGGACTGGAGGTGCTTGTCTTTTTCTCTCTCCCTTCGGCGGGGACCTTCTGAGCGGAATTGCAGGAGACAACCGGAGGTGCCTCATCTTCTGAGCTAGAATGCTGTAGTCTTTGGAAGACGGATGGCCGATCTTCCGTCATTGCTGCGTTGTTGCAATAGCAGTTGACAATGATTTGGGTGCAGCGATGTCCAAGCGAGGACTCTTTGCATGCCGACACTCCTCCTTTTTCCTTACGTTTGTGGAGGATCGCCTCCCGCAAGTCAGAAGAACCACCCTGTCCGTTTGCCGCCGGGGGCTAGACTCGAGCAATTTTATACAACTTCCCATCAGAGGCCCGTGTGATAATCAACGGGACGCCCTGATAGTTAGAGGTTGGGACAGCTGACTGGGCTTGGTGAGCCCGCGCTGCCCTAGACTTTCTCCTTTTAGCACTTGCGGGTTCGTAATAGGAGGAGTCCAAGTTGAACATCACAGAGTCTGGCTATTATCCAGAGAACCATCAGAGTCAGGACCGCATGAGAGACGGTCAAAGACTGATCGAGAGAAGCGTAGAACGTATGCTATGCGGCTCGAATTGGATACCGTACAGGCTGTCTGCATGCGGTTGTCTTCTGCCGTTGGATGAGTTGTTTTTATGCGGCTAGGAGTCACGACCGTGCAGGCTGGCCGCATGCGGTTGGCAATTGTGGTCGCATGGTTTTTCTGTAAACGATTGACCTTCTTAGCCGCATAAGTTTTATCCATGTGGTCGGCAACTGTAGCCGCATAAGATATGCGGCTGACAGATTTGGCCGCATGAGTTTTCTCCGTACGGCTGGCGGATGTAGCCGCATGAGCTTTCTTCCTGCGGCTAATACCCTTATGCGGCTCGGATCTCATAGAGTTCCTCTTTGCCCCTGCAAGTCCAGCATTATAGTATTTTCTTCTGCCGGACTTGGGGACAGCAGAGTTGTCTACGGTCTGAAGTGGGGCCGCAGGAGAGTCCTTCTCGCCGTCTTGAGCAACAGAGGATATCCTATCGAGGGCTTGGAGAGGAGCAAATGATTTTGGCCTCCACGCTTTGCGAGCCTTCGTGCTGCGGGTGCATTTCTGGACCGGGCCAGCGCTTCCTTCGGAGCGCATCTCTTCAAACGCCTGTTGGTCGAAGCGGACGACCATCTTTTGTTGTGTGGAGCCAAGTTTGGCTGCATCCGATTGTGTCACCAACTCCTCAGCAATGGAGAAGTTAGTCTCCAGCAGAGTCGCCATCGTGTTTGCCATGAAATATAAAAGAACAGAACAATTATTGGAGGACCGAACTTTTACTTCACGTTACAAACTCGCTTGTACAAAGAAAGCCTAGGGACAAAAACCTAGGTACAGCAGTCTAAGTACAATTGTTTATTTTAGATTCTGGGGGGTGACGATAGAGGCTCGGGAAGGTGACGGCAGCCCTGTCTTACTCCTTGGACGATTGGTATGCAGCCTTGGCTCCTGTGAGAAGATGGTTGGCGTTGACGAAGAAATGTTCTTCTTGCTTTCCTCGTGTTGCTCTTCTAGCTTCTCTCTCTCTGTGTATTTTCTCTCTGATTATTAGGGGGAAAGCTCTCTGTGTATGTGTCTCTGATAATGTATCTCTCATAAGGGAATTGCACCTTGCTATTTATAATAGTGGGGGCATCATTAGGGTTTGGATGATTGTCCATTCTTAAAAGTCGGCGGCTAAGGATCACTGAATCTGGGCCGTTCATCTTGAATATAAGAGATTTGAGCAATTAATGTGATTGTATCAAATCTTTTGTGGGTAATTAATGATGATTGACATAATTCCTCCTAATTTGTCATGCCAATCTCGGATTTTCCGACACGTGTCATTGATTTGCTCGATTGCAAATGATCTGATTTGATCCCAATATTTTATTGGAATTTGTTGATGGATTTTGCTCGATTTGATGCGACGTGTCCCACTATCATTCCACGTGTCTTAACCGCGAGCCACTGCAGAAATCTGAGCCGCAGAAAGGTTGCTCCTCATTGAGCCGCATAAGACTGGCCACATCTCAAGGCTGCTTGAGAGTGGCCCCCTGAACATTTGAACCGCATGGTAATGATCTGAGCCGCATGAGTGTATGATGGATGCCTTCTTTATGAGCCGCATGGAGACAGTCCTCATGAGCCGCATGGGGCAGCCTCTGCTTGAGCCGCATGGGATAGCTTCGGTCTGAGTCGCATGGGACAGCTTCGGCCTGAGCCGCATAGGGTGGTCTCTACTTGAGCCGCATGCGACTGTCCACGTGTCAAGTCCTTATGAAGGTTTCTGGATTTCGGGAGATTGTGTCAGAGATTTCCTTCGTTTCCCTAGGAGTCTGCCATTATGACGGAGTCATAATTGTATTTTTGTGTCAGGGCTGTCATGTGTCAGAGCTGTCAGCCGTCAAGGCATTTAATGCAGTAAAGGACAAAGGGAAGAGCTGTTTGCCGGCCACATGGCTCCTCTCTGAGCCGCATGGAATTTATCCGAGCCGCATAGACGCTTGAGCCGCATGGATCCCTGAGCCGCATGAGCTTTCTGAGCCGCATGGGGGTCCCTGGCCGCATGGATCTTTCTTTATTCTTTTCCATGCTTCTATAGTCCTAGTTCGAAGTGGTAGGATTTGTGGAGGCACCACTCGCGAGTATCGGTTGACATGCATGTATATCAGGGATGCCCGAATATGTATACGATCCGACTCGAGTGGTGATGGTGGATTCTCTATCACGAGGCTTGGCTGAAATACATGTATTTTGGGGACGCCTAGAATATGTGCACGATCCAACTAAGTGATACGTTAAATCAAGTGAGACTTGAGGAATGGGGAAGTGTCGAGGATTTTGAGATCGTAAGTTTAGAAGAAAAAAATTGTGGGTAGCACGAGCGTGGCTCGGATTTGGGAAATACATAGGAGAAATGTGTGCGAGAGTAGTTGAACATTCAAGTGATAAGTCAAGGAGTAAGTACTCAGTTAGTTTCGAGGATGAAACTTTTTCTGAGTGGTGTATGATGTAGTACCCCGTCCCGCTCAATCAATCGGAGGAATTGGAACGCCGACGGCGTTCGGACTTAGCCTTGCAATGGCTGCTCGAAGACATCGCTTGGTCGAGGCGACCGGTCGCTCAGATGGGATAGTTTCGGTAAACTTGCCTCATCTTAGCCTTCACATAATAAATCGCATATTTTCAACTTGCACAAGTAGGCTTGATAATAAAAGAGATGAATCTACATAGCTAAGGGAATAATCCCGACAGGTCAAATTAAGTTAGAATATGGAAAGGTCCAACGGTCGGCTTAGAGTTGGTGCACGGCGTACTTTGAAAATGACACTTGGTCCTTCGTCCCGTGGCTTGGAAGAAAGAAAAGTTGGTATTCGCCACAAGCTAAGAGTTAGCCAAATTTATAGGCGTCGCCCACATAAATGCTTCATAAAGCATGCACGGTCTCTTCGTCCAAGGCGTGGCATAGACTTTGCTAGACGATGGGTTAAGTTGTATTACACGGCTTGTGGCATAAGTCTAGGCACTCAAATAACTTGGTTGTTCAAAGTCGAACGCGTGCACGATACGTTCCCACGGCGCAAGCCTTGACGCAGCCTTTGCTCGTCAAGTTATTGTAAAGTAAGTTAGGCAAGTTACGTTAAGCTATCAGGAGTAGTAGCAGGCACGGCCCTATGAGTTCTACGGCTGGGTATAACCACATAGTCTCTCGATCATAAGGCCCGTCATATAGAGTATGACTTGGGCGGATGTGTCATATAGAGTTTCAAGTTGGTTTAAGATACGATGTCACAGACTTAGTGTTTTAAGGCTCGGACCACGGTTGATTCATTGAGTTTGGAAAGTGTTTCAATAGTTGTTCTTGAGTTGAGTGAAAAGATAGGGCAAGAAAGAAGAATGCTCACGACTGGGTCGTTGAGGCAAGAAAGTAGAATGCTCGCGACTGGGTCGCGATGGCAAGAAAGAAAAATGCTCGCGACTAGGTCGCCGAGGCAAGGTCTCAGATGTGAAAAGTATTGAACTTAGCCCTGAAAAGAGATGGTAACACTAGAAGTAGAATGACTGTGTGAGACGTCAGTTTGAGTCGAGTCTTGCATGGTCATTGGACAACTTGTACACGGTAAATAAAATAAACAGTCTCTCGAACGGCAACCCAGGCGGCCCATGGGAAACGTTGCGATGGTAGACATTTCGTAGCTGTGTGCTGGATGACCGCACGAATTAGACGGAGACTTGCCGCGGAGCTAGCTACTCGCGCTGGCAAGGGGCGTCCGTCTAATCAAAACTACAAAAGGAGTCCATTATAGCGCTGGGCGCTAGTGACTAGTTCATATAGATGAGTCAGCATGGGTGACGATCCGCGTGTATGCCTTTGGATTGAGTCAAGTATTGAGTACGGTATATCAAGGAGTCGAGTTAAATGTGTGTGTACAGTTAAAACTCAAAATAATGGGCCTAAGATTTGGCTGCAACGAAGACACCGTGCTTCGGCACGAGATGTGGCATCGAGTCTTGAGTTGTCGACATATAAGTTGCATAAGTTGGTTGAGTTGTTTGGAGTTTAAGTCAGAAAGACCGCCACAAGGCAAAGTCGATCGGGTGGCACTTAACCCGCAAGTCTTGATTGGGTCAGTTGGTGGTCAAAGTAGCATGGGCCGCGAGGCGGCGATGTGGTTTAGTCTTACTGAAATGCGAGGCACGGCCTCAATATGGGTTGTGTAGCACGGTCACATGGAAAAGGAGTCTATCGTGTAGTTGCGTCTCTGATTTTGGGCCATAAGGCAAACACGACTTGATAGGTTAACGTTGATGTTGCAAGCATGGGATGGTATTGAGGCACGAAATAGGCCAAGACGTCTGTCCTAAAACTGATCCTAAGGCAAGAGTAGAAAGATAATCGTAAAGGGGCTATGTTGCACAAAGTAAATCAAACGTGTTAGTTTTGTATGGGTGGACAAGGAGCTCATTCCACCAGTACAGTTGAGTACTGACACCCACATAGTTTCCATGTACAGGTATAGGTAGAAGCTCGTGGCGCGGAGCTCGCTTGGATGCGTCGAGGCACAGAGTTCCTTGGCGATTCGAAGCGTGCGGTCGCATGGAGTCAAGAATTATATGGGACAAAATGTATGGACGTCGCTTTCCGATGCTTACGCTGGTTCAAGACTTGTATTGAGAGATGAGAGAGAGCTGAGTGACATGTAATGTGAGATGAGTGAGCTTGAGAGACTTGTAATCTTGGCCTTGTGCCCCATTGTAACCTTTGTTTCAATATCAATAAAGAGCTTCTTCTGTATAACTTGTGTCTTGTTCTAATTTTTGCTGCTAATATTCAATGTCTCTGCATGGAACTTCTGTGCGACGACCCCGTTGTAGCCGCTGAAATCGGCCGTTATGGAACCCGCCTTACACGAGCGCAATCTAGGTTCGTGCGGCATCACGCCTTAGCGAGGACGATCGCTCCTACGGGAGCGGGGCGTGACAACAAGTGACGATGCAACTAAGTTATAGAACTTCAAAAGCTTGGAAGAAGAAAGCTCGTTGGGTTGATAAAGATCACCGTTCATCAAACAAGATTTGACCCTTTTCTGTCGATCTGCTCTGAGGAACCAGCAAGTTCAAAGATAGAACTTATGGTACGCTCATATGTCACTCTTTACACGGACAGTACTTCGACCCTCAAAATGCACAAATTGACAGCACTTTGTTGCTTATCGTAGCTACTGCTATCTATCCTCTTGTAGCATATATTCACTTAGTTTATCTTGCAAAAGTATAACTTTTGAATATATAGGGAAAGTAACCTCCTTTAGCATCCCACTGCCCATAATTTGCAGTAAAACTGGAGAGTAACTCCTCCTTAAGTGGACGGTTACAGTAGTAACCTCCAGTAAATGGGTAGTTACCCCAGGAAGCAGCTAACAATCATTTTTATGAATGCAATATTTTTACTCCAACTGTATCTGAGCAAAAATGGCAATTTTCAATCCAAAAGACTCTGAGTAAAAATGATTTTTTTTGCTCCAACAACTTATGAGGAAAAATTTCTAGTTCCACTCCAACAACTTCTGCTCAAGAATTGGGCCCTACTTCGCCCGCACATAATCCACGCAAAACTAGCACATAACTGTTGGCACATTTATTTTGATAACATTAACAACATCTTCATAGTTTAGTTTTCTCTATATTTTCAGCAAACAGATACACCAAAAGCTTTCAAATGGCTGCTAAAAAGAAATCTGTTTATCCAAGCCACTCAACAAAACCACATGGAAGTTTTAAGAAGTCACCAAAAATAAAACTGAAGAAACCAGCACACACTCAAAGACTGCTCTCAAAAGATTCAAGTTTTTAGAGTCCGTACAAGGTCTTGGACTTTCTATGTAACGCTTAAGGTGGATGACAAAACATAAGCCCCTTCTGTTTTTTCAATCAAAAGTCAATATCTTCAGAAATAGAATATCGACGGCATACCGCCATGCACCGACGGTATACCGATTTCTTCCTGAGAAAACATTTTGTAAAGAAAATTGGCATACCGATGGTATACCGCTATATACCGCCGGTATGCCGTTTCTAAGCAATAAAATTGTTCTGTAAAGAAAATCAGCATACCAACGGTATACCGATGTGTACCGACGGTATACCAATTTTTTGCTCAGAAAACTTTTTGTGAAGAAAGACGACATACCGACGGTATACCGTTGTATACCACCGGTATTCCGACCTCTCTATTTTTGATTTTTTAACAGACATATGTCAGTATTAAATGCTCCAACGGCTAGATTTATTACCGTTACTATTCAGAAACAGCATGTCGACGAAATGTCGCTCCATACCGACGGTATTCCATCAGCCTTTTGTTTGGAGCATTAAATGCCTAGTTCTCTTGGTTCTCTATTTAAGGTGGTTGTGTCTTCTCTTTAAAGACATCCACTTGAGCCTTAAATTTTCCTCAACAACCAAAGATTCTCACAATTACTACTCTACCCAAAGCTTTAATTTTTCATCCAACCGAAAAGTGCTAGAGTATTTCAAGAGTTGTAATTTTTGATCTTCAAAGTGTTGTAGAAGATCAATAGCCCTCTTTCTTTTCTATTGAAGTTGGCGAGCCTTCGTAAGAAAACTCATGTGTAAAAAGTTGGCGAGCTCTTCGGATCCAAACTCATGTTGAAGTTGACGAGTTCTTCAGATCCAAACTCGTGTGTAACTATTTACTCAAATAGTGGATTAAAGTCGGAGAGAGTTCCAGGACTGGAGTGCCCCCTGGGAGGATACAATGATACATCGAGTGTTTGTATCTCTATCACTTTTACTCTTTATTAAAATAGTAGTAAATTGCTTGGTAATTATTTTATTACCATATTCACCCCCCCTCTAGGGTTCTACAATTGGTATCAGAGCTTTGTCTCTTGATTTGGACTTACACCCTTAGAGAGATCCATAGCCACTAACCCTAGTACCAATTCATTCCACAATGAGGGTCACTCCACAAATAGACCTCCTCTATTTGATGGAACCAACTATAACTATGGGAAGATTAGGATGAGCATTTATCTGAAATCCCTAGACTTTGATCTATGGGAATGTGTCGTCAACGACATTCTTGTATCTTCTATGGTTATTGAAGAAGTTGTCTCAGAAACTATTAAAGATAGACTTATTGAGAATGATAAAAAGATTGCTAGTCGGGACGCTAAAGCTGTGAACGCTCTCTACTGTGCCCTTGATAGCAATGAGTCTTATAGGATTTCCATCTACAAGATCTCCAATGAAATTTGGAGACTTTTGGAAGTTACTCATGCGGGAACCTCTCAAGTAAAGGAATCCAAGATCAGTATACTTACCCAAGAATATGAATCTTTCAAAATAAAACAAGATGAATCTATTACTATTATGTTTACTCAATTTTGTGATATCATTAACCCTCTTTCTTCTCTTGGCAAGGAATATTCCACTCATAAAAAGATTAGAAAAATCCTTCGGGGTTTAACCAAAGGGTGGAATCCTAAAGCTACCGCCATCATTGAAGGAAACTATTTGACAACCATGACTCTTGAAACCCTCATGGGAAAGCTCATAACCCACGAGCTGGACGTGAAGGACCAAGAAGAATCTTTCGCTCAAGAAAAAAAGAAGGAGAAAGCTAAAGAAAAGGAAAAGTCACTTGCTCTAAAAGCAACCAAGTCCATTTCAAAAGACAGCTCCGATGATGATGACTCAGACGATGAAGAGATCGCTCTCACCGCCAAGCAATTTCGGAAGTTTCTCAAGTTCAACAAAAAAAATTGTGCAAGACGGGACAACGATGAAGAACCCGCCTGCTACAACTACAAGAGAACCGGACACATCAAGAGGGACTGTCCCATGGCAAGAAATATAACACCCAGTTTTCCAGATAAGGGTAATTTTGAAATTTTGTAATTATAATTATTATTTATTGATATTTATTTTATATTATGATTTTTTGTGATTTTTAATTTTTTTTAAAAAAAACTATTTAAAATCATGACTTGTGATTTGGTGTTTTGTTAAGTGTAACCCTAAAGATAGTTTGACCTAGAGCCTAGCCATGTGATTAGGATATTTCATTTATCATTTTTAGTTTGAGGGTATTTTTGTCATTTTTGAATTATTTGAATTTAATATATATTATTTGGAATTTAAAATGATTATTAGAATGGTGTGATTTAAATATTATTTAAATGATTGTCTTGTGTTGTGTTTAGCCCTAACCTAGATTGGACCTAACTTAGATTAGTCATAGCTAGTCTAGTTAGCCATGATTAGTATTATTTAGTATGAGTTAGTTGGGTTAAGTCATGACTTGTTAGAAAGGGATAGGTTGCAACTTGACTAGAAGGGAAAAACCTAGATTTCTAGCCATTGAATAGATTAGATGTGATGAGAGCCCTTGGATTAAATCCTAAAACCCTAACCCTAGCATTTATGACCAGCCACTAGGGCTCCCCCTTCCCTATAAATAATCTCTTCCTTGTTCTTGCCTCTTTCATTATTTTTTCAAGCTTTGAAGAAAGAAAGGTTTGTCCATTCTTCTCCATTCCATAGATTCTCCATTTTAAATCCTTTTCCACTTTAGTTTCTTGTATTAGAGCCTAATACTCTCATATTTTCTGATTTTGGAGTTTAATCCCAGCTTTGGGACAATTTGGGAGCATTTGGCTAGCAAGGAGTAATCTCCCATTTGGAGCTTTTTCAAGCTTTTTGCACCTATAGGTAAAATCCCTTAAATTGTATTTTAATTCTGTTTTCTTTGCATTTAGGGCTAGATCTAGGAGTCCCCTAGCTGTCCCTAGAATTTGGGTGGATTTCGTGTCCGTTTGGTGTCCGTATCGGACACGTGTATGTTTATGTGTTTGACAAAATGCCTCTTAGAACTTTTTGTTCTTAGTTTTCAAAACAAATTATAGTTTTGGGTAGCCCTAGACATGTAGGACACAAAACCCCAGGACTGAGCATAATTTAGGCCCGTGTCAGTGTCCAAATTAGACACTAATATAGTGTACACTGCACTGTGCACTGTCCTGCTCACTGACACCTCGTTTGTACTGTACACGACACGTGGACACGTTCCACTTGACACAGACCTAGGGGCAATGTCTGACAAGACATCCCCAAAGTTTCGTGTCAAGTTATGTCGTGTCGAGTGAGAAAACACGCTCGCACTGGTTCCTCACTACACTGCACGAACACAGTTTTGAGCACTGACACGTGAGTCGTGTCGACTCTGGACACATTGAGGATACCTCATATTAACACGAGTGTGTATCCCAACACGTGGGCTACACGTGGGCATGACCACGAGACCCCACGTGTCCTGTGTTGTGTTCTACAGACACGTGCACGTGTGCACGACACTGTGCAACACTGGGTGCACCCCATGTGTTTGCATCGTGTTAGACATGCCTGTGTCATGTTTCTTGGATACGTGAGGACACACAAGACACGTGTACACATGCTTTATTAATTACCAACCATTATTTTGATTTTTATGATTGATTTTGGGTTCGATTTATCGATTCCTATATGGGGCTGAAACCCGACTGACACCCATTAGCTGAGTTGATTTCCTGAGCTTAATTCCATCTTTTTTTACTGTCTAAATTGATGTTTTAAGTGTCTTGATTGATCCCACATGTGAAATAGTTCCTGTTAGATTTGTTTTACATGTTAGATTAGGCTTTATGTTTCTGAAATGGATTTTGGACATTGAATTGGACTGAATCGACTGATACCTATTCTTCATTGCTGAGTTTAATTTCCCATTTAACTGAGATTTGAAGTTTATTGTTATAAGATGATTTATGAACATGTGTTAGTACTGTTAATTTGGTATGGGCTTATGAATTCGAATTTGGGGTTGATTGGTATATTAGAACTGTCAATGTGATTTCACATGTGACACTCACTGTCCTCAAAATTCCTGAGAATGGATTTCAATGAATTTTTAAACTGACAATTGATTTCCTTAAAATTCCTATCAAAACTGATTGTAAGTTCGTTTTCCCTTTGTTATTTCCATTGTTAGTTCAGTGATTAGTTTAGAATTCATTGGTGATTGAATTTCGAAATTGATCTTCCATTTAAACTGTCAATTTGATCTTCCTTTTAAACTGTCAACTTGTTTTCACATATAACTGTCATAGGTCATGGTTCCTAGAAACCAAAACTTGACACTAGGATTCATATTATTGTTTGTTAAATGCTTAATTGCCATGATTCAATTACATTGAATTAGCTATTCAATAATTCATGAACTGCCTTTGGGTTCCAAATTCTGAAACAAAATCTGAGAATACATTCCTTCCCTAAAACTGGAATTGAATGTTACCTCCATTCAATGTATTAACTCACTGATTTTTCCAAGAATTGTGCTACACTGATTTCCTTCCATCTGCTCCCTGTTCACACACACACAACTAAACCCTGTTATACGCTCACTGTCCTCACACTCTAATGCATACTGTTTTGATAGACTGTACACTATCACTCATACCCTTTTGACACTCTAACACATACACACTCCTATTGGCACTTTGTGACACATGCTCTTATGTCACTCTACCCACATTGCCTAACACTGATTTTCCCTTGACACTCTTGTACACTCTCACTAACACACATGCTTTTGTGTACTTTTATGACACACACACACACACCCACATGAACACATACACATGCTCTTTTCTCTCTCTCTCTCTCTCTCTCTCTATATATATATATATATATATATATATATATATATATATATGTATACATATATATATTACCTATGGCTAGATGTGTTAATGAGATAAATAGAGATTTTCTATTGATATATACATATATATGTATATAGATATATATATGTAATATATAGGTGGCATATTATATATAGGCCTAGTATTGTATGCTAGTATATGCATGTATGTTCACACTAGCTCATTGATATGTGCTTATGAATGCCTAATGTATATATAGTTGATTGCCTAAATGTATATCTATTGTATGCTAATGTATATTACTATGTTATATTATATAAATATATCAATATGTGTATTATATTAGATATATGAATTGACATGTGTATATGTGATATGGTTTGGTTTTTAGGCATGAGATAGCCTATAGCCTAGGGCTCTTAGCCTATGGGTGTGTCTGTATGCCTAGTGAGTGTCTAGTTAGACTTGTATAGTCTAGAAATGGTGTGTACTTGCTAGAATAGGCTGGTTAGGCTTAGTGAGACTTGTTTAGCTTAGGCTTGACCTAGTTTGACTAGTCGAGTTGACCAAAAGTTGACTTGGGTCTAGATTGACCTAGAATCATGTAGAATGCATAGTAGAACTTTATTATATCATTCTAGACTTGTTGTGACTTGTGCTGTTCTGATTATGAGCCAGACACCTCTCATCGGACAGTATTTTTACTTTGGATATTCAGACATCAGGCGAGTACATTCTCTGATCATTTCATATCCTGTTTAGAATTATTTTCCTGCTTTAAACTACTTTACTTGATACTGTCACGTTGGTCACACGGATTAGTACTATATGGATCCCTTCTTGAGATGTTATCCCCTCAGGGAGCATCGGATACTACATGTTCTGTGCGTTTTACTTACATGGTGTATTACTATGCTTCACGGTTTATTGATCACTTATGACATGTACTCTCATGATCACAGAGTCTTCCTTGAATCACCCATTTATGGGCATTCCCAGAATCACCCATTTATGGGCCTACCATGTATCACCCCTTGTGGGCCATTGCATGGAATCATAACATAACTTGGCTGGATCATTGTGTATTGATTGGGGGTACGGAGGAGTAGAAGTAGACATGTGAATAATATCCAAGTAGTATAGTTTCCAGAATTACTCCATAGTATAGTTCCCAGAATCTCCTATGCCATTCACATGTTTATATTGCACTCTGACTCACTAGCCACTGTTAGTTCTCTACTTATAGTAGATATTTCTGTTACAGTTCTCTCTCTGTTTATATTCTGTACTTTCTTTCAGTTCCTGTATCTTACTTTACTGCATGATTATATTTTCTAACATGTTATGAACTGTTGAGATGTATTGTGCTCGCTCCCGTCCTGACTGGACCTATTAAATTTTTTACAGAGAATGATGAGGCTATGGTGTCTACCCTTATGGTGCAACTTTAGACTACACTTGTGACTTGGACCCACTTCCAGTAGAGGATCTGCCACCAGTGGTTTAGACTCCTAGCTTAGATTTTTACCTTATTTTTCTCAATGATACATTATTGTATACACTGGGAGTTGTTTTATCTGGATGTTGTGGAGATGTTATCATAGACACTTGGATTCTATTTGTTGTATCTCTGTGAATTCATTTCGTTCATTACCTCTCTATCTTTTATCGTATTCTACCTTAGATGTGATTGAGATTGTATTGCTATGTCACATCCATTCAGAGTGTATATACTGTACAGGTACCTTTATATTGCTAGATGATTGACCTAGGACAGCGTTCTACCGCCGACACTGCGGTGTAGGCTGGGCGTTGTTACATTCTCGTACCCTCACAGTGGGTACGGGTCGTGACACGTTTTTAGTGGTGGCCCATGCAGGTCAAGTTTGTGTAGTAGTATTTGAACTAGAGTATCACTACAGCCTGCAGTAGGATTATGATATTTTGAAGGTACTCAATCACATTAGGAAAAACTCTTAATCAGATTCCTTTATCTAAATTGTTGCTTATTGACTTCCCTTGAATATAAACTATCCTCCTTTGAATTTTCGCTTCATTCTCAGAAATTACTTCTTGTTTTGATCTGTCTTCATGATGGTTATGGAGACACGATCTCATCGGTCCGGTTCGGGGAATACTATCGAGACGCTGGCCACCTCTCGTCCTGTTTATCAGGGCCTCGAGACCGCAGCTCCTGTTGTGCCGACTCAGGTTGGCGTTTCTGCTACATTGGAGGTGCACCTCCGTCTGTACAGAGATCTTTTTCCGTCATTCCTGATTTCTCTCAGCAGCAGTGGTTCATGCAGCATCAGCAGCAGACCAGGGAAACCAGCAGGGGCGAGCTATCGCTAGGACAGTCGAGGATGCACAGACCATTGGAGATCTTGTTGCAAGTTCCGATCTTCTTAATTCTATTTTCACAATTGCCTCTTATAACTATCTTAAAATTCAATTCCATCTGCTCCTTGTTGACTGATCAATTTGTTCTGTTGTTCCTGTGTTATGTTTGTTTTTTTTTCTTCTGAAAAAAATTATATGGGCTAGGTCACCTAAATTATGGGATCTAGAATCTTCGATAGTCGTGTTAGTTGGCATAGTGAGGACATGTAGTCAGATTTTGGATGTATTTCTCGGGTATGGGAATTTAAGATTTTCGCCGTCGTATGCGGCAACGCGAAAATTTTAAATACTATAAACCTAGAGGTACGTACCTTAGTCAAGGACTCTGTGATTATCGTAGCCTTGCTCACTAGCATGATGAAGACTATGGACAACATGATTTTGGACAGACGCATATGATTAACAGATTGTATCTTGAGAAGGTTTTAAACATCATACCCTTCTGTTGTTATAAATAACTTAGGAGTAGGAATATTTAGTTTTGTAGAGCTTATTCATATGTGGTTCTTTCATAGTATAATGATATGATGACTTGTAGAGTGTCTGTACCCTAGAGATGATAGTTAGCATTGGTATTAGAATAGTAACCCATGGTAGATGATTTCCCTGTTATTTATAATACCAACCAGTTTACGTATAGGATGTTAGTATGCCTTGCAGCCTTTATGATGATTATTATTTTTCCTTACCATCTTCCAGTGAGGCACCCATGACCAGAGCCTGTCCTTGAGTATAGTTGTAGTTTCACCTAAGATCGAGAGGTCTATTAATATAGATAGGTTGCAAATGATATTGGCATATGGGATATGGGTTGGTTGGTACCTATAGGTCATTGTTGTATAGGATTATTGACAAGTTACTTAGCCTATAATTGGTTCAGTTTTCTATTTTAGTTAAGTTCTCCTTGTGTTGAGTTTAGTCGTATTTATAGGCAGTGTGCAGACCCTTCACTAGAGACCTTGTTCCCTCAGTTCATACTATTTCAAGTCGTCCACTGCACTCAACTTTTATTACCTACCATATTGCATCATAGAGTTCACTGGACCATTGTTCAGACACCAATTATTGACTCACTAATATAACCATAAATCCCTTACCATATTCTGCATATCTGGAGAGTTAGTATCGTGCATATTAGAGGTCTGCACTCATCCTTACTCCTGTACATGGTGACCTACTGCATCTCTTAGCATTTATCTTACTTGATAGCCTTACAATACCCTTCATTATAACCTGCAGTACCTGTCCTACAAAACCTTTTTGGGCAGGGTTATTCAGTCCATTTAGGACAGTTGTTTTTATTGGAGATATAATGTGGGTTGTTGATAGGAGTTCTCCCTTGACCACTGTTCTGTTCCAACACACCCTGCAGTATCTGACCTTTTCTTGGAAGTGATAGGCATGTGGTAGTGAGTTGATGTTATTAGACTTTGAGTAGAGTTGAGGTGATGAGGGTAAAGAATATATATATATATATATATATATATATATATATATATATATATATATATAAATATATATATATATATAGCTTGTATATATGTAATGTATTTTGATTGGTACGTAGCCTACACTCGTTTGCAGTATACTGCATATTGCATTCCCTATATACCAGTCTGGTTCACTCCTTCAGACCACTGTCTTGCATATAGTTAGTTCAGCCAGATAGAGAGGAGAGCCTAGGTTGATCTAGAGGCATGTTTCAGTCACCATGTAGGTTTCCTTTCACATTGACTATACAAGTGGACCCAAATGTCCTGTCCTTTAGCTCATAATTTTAGTCTCCTTAAGCATCATTCCCTTTTGCCTATATTGATGTTTCAGACCATTCCTCTTTAGCCTAATTCTAAACTTTTGTTTCAGTCCCTTATGAGTTTAGTCTACTTTAACCCTTGGTTGATCAGTCATATATATATAGATGATATACTTAGGATATATGTGATGGGTTGTTGTTCTTGAGCATATATATGTGGTATTTGGGATTGGTGTGCTTAGCTTGTAGGTACTTAGTTATGGGTGACTTGATAGGATTGGGAAGTTAAGAGCTAGCCTATTATAGAGTTCTCTTTTTGCTAAATTCTGGTTGCCAACACTTAGGTAGCTAGTATAGGTAAAATCCTAAGAAGTTGACTAGCTGATGACCAAGCACCAGGATGTTGAGAAAATTGACTAGTGATTGACCCTTGACTATGTTTGACCTAGAAGGGGGTGCGATCATCTTAATTTCGAGGACGAAATTTTTATAGGGTGGGTAGGATTGTAACACCCAGTTTTCCAGATGAGGGTAATTTTAAATTTTTTTAATTATAATTATTATTTATTGATATTTATTTTATATTATAATTTTTGGTGATTTTTAATTATTTTTTAAAAAAAACTATTTAAAATCATGACTTGTGATTTGGTGTTTTATTAAGTGTAACCCTAAAGATAGTTTGACCTAGAGCCTAGCCATGTGATTTTGGTATTTTATTTATCATTTTTAGTTTGAGGATATTTTTGTCATTTTTGAATTATTTGAATTTAATATATATTATTTGGAATTTAAAATGATTATTAGAATGGTGTGATTTAAATATTATTTAAATGATTGTCTTGTGTTGTGTTTAGCCCTAACCTAGATTGGACCTAACTTAGATTAGTCATAGCTAGTCTAGTTAGCCATGGTTAGTATTATTTAGTATGAGTTAGTTGGGTTAAGTCATGACTTGTTAGAAAGGAATAGGTTGCAACTTGACTAGAAGGGGAAAACCTAGATTTCTAGCCATTGAATAGATTAGATGTGATGAGAACCCTTGGATTAAATCCCAAAACCCTAACCCTAGCATTTATGAACAACCACTAGGGCTCCCCCTTCCCTATAAATAATCTCTTCCTTGTTCTTGCCTCTTTTATTATTTTTTTCAAGCTTTGAAGAAAGAAATGTTTGTCCATTCTTCCCCATTCCATAGATTCTCCATTTTAAATCCTTTTCCACTCTAGTTTCTTGCATTAGAGCCTAATACTCTCATAATTTCTGATTTTGGAGTTTAATCCCAGCTTTGGGACAATTTGGGAGCATTTGGCTAGCAAGGAGGAATCCCCCATTTGGAGCTTTTTTAAGCTTTTTGCACCTATAGGTAAAATCCCTTAAATTGTATTTTAATTCCGTTTTCTTTGCATTTAGGGCTAAATCTAGGAGTCCCCTAGCTGTCCCTAGAATTTGGGTGGATTTCGTGTCCGTTTGGTGTCCGTATCGGACACGTGTCTATGTGTATGTTTATGTGTTTGACAAAATGCCACTTAGAACTTTTTGTTCTTAGTTTTCAAAACAAATTATAGTTTTGGGCAGCCCTAGACATGTAGGACACAACCCTAGGACTGAGCACGATTTAGGCCCGTGTCCATATCCAAATTGGACACGAACACGCTGTACACTGCACTGTGCACTGTCCTGCTCACTGACACCTCGTGTGCACTGTACACGACACGTGGACACGTGCCACTTGACACAGACCTTGGGGCAATGTCTGACAAGACATCCCTAAAGTTTCGTGTCAAGTCATGTCGTGTCGAGTGAGAAAACACGCTCACACTGGTTCCTCACTGCACTGCACGAACACAGTTTTGAGCACTGACACGTGAGTCATGTCGACTCTGGACACATTGAGGACACCGCATGTTGACACGAGTGTGTAGCCCAACACATGGGCTACACGTGGGCATGACCACGAGACCCCACGTGTCCTATGTTGTGTTCTACAGACACGTGTACGTGTGCACGATACTGTGCAACACTGGGTGCAGCCCATGTGTTTGCATCGTGTTAGACAATCCTGTGTCGTGTTTCCTGGACACGTGAGGACACACAAGACACGTGTACACATGCTTTATTAATTACCAACCATTATTTTGATTTTTATGATTGATTTTGGGTTCGATTTATCGATTCCTATATCGGGCTGAAACCCGACTGACACCCATTGGCTGAGTTGATTTCCTGAGCTTAATTCTATCTTTTTTTACTGTCTAAATTGATGTTTTAAGTGTCTTGATTGATCCTACATTTGAAATAGTTCCTGTTAGATTTGTTTTACAGGTTAGATTAGGCTTTATGTTTCTGAAATAGATTTTGGACATTGAATTGGACTGAATCGACTGATACCTGTTCTTCATTGCTGAGTTTAATTTCCCATTTAACTGAGATTTAACGTTTATTGTTATAAGATGATTTATGAACATGTGTTAATACTGTTAAGGATTAAAACTGATTTGGTATGGGCTTATAAATTCGAATTTGGGGTTGATTGGTATATTAGAACTGTCAATGTGATTTCACATGTGACACTCACTGTCCTCAAAATTCCGGAGAATGGATTTCAATGAATTTTTAAATTGACAATTGATTTCCTTAAAATTCCTGTCAAAACTGATTGTAAGTTCGTTTTTCCTTTGTTATTTCCATTGTTAGTTCACTGATTAGCTTCGAATTCATTGGTGATTGAATTTCGAAATTGATCTTCCATTTAAACTGTCAATTTGATCTTCCTTTTAAACTGTCAACTTGTTTTCACATATAACTGTCATAGGTCATGGTTCCTGGAAACCAAAACTTGAGACTAGGATTCATATTATTGTTTGTCAAATGCTTAATTGCCATGATTCAATTACATTGAATTAGCTATTCTATGATTCATGAACTGCCTTTGGGTTCCAAATTCTGAAACAAAATCTGAGAATACATTCCTTCCCTAAAACTGGAATTGAAAGTTACCTCCATTCAATGTATTAGCTCACTGATTTTTCCAGGAATTGAGCTACACTGATTTTCTTCCATCTGCTCCCTGTTCACACACACAACTAAACCCTGTTATATGCTCACTGTCCTCACACTCTAATGCACACTATTTTGATAGACTGTACACTATCACTCATACCCTTTTGACACTCTAACACATACACACTCCTATTGGCACTTTGTGACACATGCACTCATGTCACTCTACCCATATTGCCTAACACTGATTTTCCCTTGACACTCTTGTACACTCTCACTAACACACATGCTCTTGTGCACTTTCATGACACACACACACCCACATGAACACATACACAGGCTCTTTTTTCTATCTCTCTCTCTCTCTTTCTATATATATATATATATATATATATATATATATATATATATATTACCTATGGCTAGATGTGCTAATGAGATAAATAGAGATTTTCTATTGATATATACATATATGTATATATATATATATATATATATATATATATATATATATATATATATATATATATATATATATATATAAAATATATATATATATATATATATATATATATATATATATATATATATATTTAAAAATATATATATATATATATATATATATATATATATATATATATATATATATATAAAATATATATATATATATATATATATATATATATGTAATATATAGGTGGCATGTTATATATAGGCCTAGTATTGTATGCTAGTATATGCATGTATGTTCACACTAGCTCATTGATATGTGCTTATGAATGCCTAATGTATATAGTTGATTGCCTATATGTATATCTATTGTATGCTAATGTATATTACTATGTTATATTATATAAATATATTAATATGTGTATTATATTAGATATATGAATTGACATGTGTATATGTGATATGGTTTGGTTTTTAGGCATGAGATAGCCTATAGCCTAGGGCTCTTAGCCTATGGGTGTGTCTGTATGCCTAGTGAGTGTCTAGTTAGACTTGGATAGTCTAGAAATGGTGTGTGATTGCTAGAATAGGCTGGTTAGGCTTAGTGAGACTTGTTTGGCTTAGGCTTGACCTAGTTGACCTAGTTTGACTAGTCGAGTTGACCAAAACTTGACTTGGGTCTAGATTAACCTAGAATCATGTAGAATGCATAGTAGAACTTCATTATATCATTCTAGACTTTTTGTGACTTGTGCTGTTCTGATTAGAAGCCAGACACCTCTCTTCGGATAGTATATTTACTTTGGACATTTAGACATCAGGCGAGTACATTCTCTGATCATTTCATATCCTGTTTAGAATTATTTTCCTGCTTTAAACTACTTTACTTGATACTGTCACGTTGGTCACACGGATTAGTACTATATGGATCCCTTCTTGAGATGTTATCCCCTCAGGGAGCATCGGATACTACATGTTCTGTGCGTTTCACTTACATGGTGTATCACTATGCTTCACGGTTCATTGATCACTTGTGACATATACTCTCATGATCACAGAGTCTTCCTTGAATCACCCATTTATGGGCATTCCCAGAATCACCCATTTATGGGCCTACCATGTATCATCCCTTGTGGGCTATTGCATGGAATCATAACATAACCTGGCTGGATCCTTGTGTATTGATTGGGGGTACGGGAGAGTAGAAGTAGACATGTAAATAGTATCCAAGTAGTGTAGTTCCCAGAATCACTCCCTAGTATAGTTTCCAGAATCTCCTATGCCATTCACTTGTTTATATTGTACTCCGACTCACTAGCCACTATTAGTTCTCTACTTATAGTAGATATTTCTGTTACAGTTCTCTCTCTGTTTACATTCTGTACTTTCTTTCAGTTCCTGTATCTTACTTTACTGCATGATTATATTTTCTAACCTGTTATGAAGTGTTGAGATGTATTGTGCTCGCTCCCGTCCTGACTGGACCTGTTGAAAATTTTACAGAGAATAATGAGGCCATGGTGTCTACCCTTATGGTGCAGCTTTAGACAACACTTGTGACTTGGACCCACTTGCAGTAGAGGATCTGCCACCAGTGGTTTAGACTGCTAGCTTAGATTTTAACCTTACTTTTCTCAATGATACATTATTGTATACACTGGGAGTTGTTTTATCTGGATGTTGTGGAGATGTTATCATAGACACTTGGATTCTATTTATTGTATCTCTGTGAATTCATTTCGTTCATTATCTCTCTATCTTTTATCGTATTCTATCTTAGATGTGATTGAGATTGTATTGCTATGTCACCTCCATTCGGAGTGTATATACTGTACAGGTACCTTTATATTGCTAGATGATTGACCTAGGACAGCGTTCTACCACCGACATTGCGGCGTAGGCTGGACGTTGTTACGTTCTCGTACCTTCACAGTGGGTGCGGGTCGTGACAAGAAAAGAATCCAGCAGATACGAGAAGTCCAACAAAGGAAGCTCATTCTCAAGGAAATATGCCAACACCAGCATATGGTGTGAAAGCGATGCTAGCAACTCTGATGATGACAAAGAGTGCAAGCACAAGCCAAATGTTTGTCTTATGGCAACTGAGGTAAAAGATGACCTCTCTATGAATGCTCTTTCTTACAATGACTTAGAAAATGCTATTCTTGAATTACACGATGAACACAAGGTCATAAGAGGAAAATATAAGAAATCTCTCAAAGAGATTGACGCTCACAAGTAAGAAATTGAAAAACTTTCTAGCATCATTCATGACATTAAAGGAAATTCGCCTGCTTCTGACACGGATGAGATCGAGTCTCTACGGCTAGAGCTCCAAGAATCACAAGACGCCATCAAGAACATGGACGTTGAAATCAAATCCCTCAAGGAAGGATATGAATTTGCTATAAACAAGACTCTTGCTACAAATCAAAGAGAATATGCCACCTCCATCAAGTACAACGACCTTCTTAGAAAATGCAAGGAACAAGTCGATATGAATATGACACACACGCATACACAAAGGCATGTCAACACCGGTCGTATGCCTCATACTCATAAGAACACAACACATAGGTCTTTCCCTAACCAAGTGCATACACAAAACGGTCCTCTCAAAAGGAAAAATATTACACATCATGCTTTCTACTATCTTCACCACAATACTCATGTGAAAACTCCTAATCATACTAGGACCTCTCATACACTTTGTCACTCACCCTCCTCTAGACCTATCACACCTATAGGATGCCACTATTGTGCCTTGGACACACTTCTTACTATTGTCAAATGAGAAAATATATTGATATGGGAATATTTAAATGGGTTCCTAAAACTAATAATCGAGGACCCAAACATTATTGGGTACCAAAGTCTTCATCTTCAACTTGTGTTGTAGGTGAACCCTCCGTCGCATGCTAAAAGCAAGTGGATCTTCGATAGCGGTTGCTCTCGGCACATGACCGGTGACGCTTCACTCTTCGTAACGCTATCGATGAAGAAAGAAGGACATGTATCCTTCGACAACAATCTAAAGGGGTATATCATAGGAAATGGTAATATTGGATTCCATCCTTATCTATGTATTAGAAATGTTTGCCTTGTTACAAATCTCAAGCACCACCTTCTTAGCATTAGTCATTTTACGGATAATGGTTATGATATGAAGTTTGTTAAACACAAATGCTTCATCACCGATAGCACTAGTGGATCTACTGTGTATGAAGTCATTAGAGAAAATAATATCTATGTTCTTTATCTTGTTGAGAGCACTAACAATGACAGGTGCTTAATAGCAAAGAACGATGAAAGTTGGCTTTGGCATATGAGACTTGGGCATGCTAACATGGAGACCATATCTTGACTCGCCACCAAGAAGCTTGTAAGAGGTCTTCCAAGCATCTCTTTCAAAAAGGATATAGTATGTGAAGAATGTGAGAAAAGTAAGTTGACCAAATCTTCTTTCAAATTCAGCAACTCCGTAAGTACTACTAGACCTCTTCAACTTATCCATATGGATCTATTTGGTCCTAGTAGAGTAGGTAGTCTTGGTGGTAAACTTTATCAATTTGTTTTAGTTGATGATTTTTTAAGATTTACGTGGGTCATATTTCTTGCAAACAAAAGTGATACATTTCGTGAATTTGTTGGTTTTTATAAACGTGTTCAAAATGAGAAAGGCATTATGATCAACAAGATTAGAAGTGATCATGGAAGAGAATTTGATAATGTCGATTTTAAAAGATTTTGTGAAAAGAATGGTTTTGGTCATGATTTTGCTTGTCCTAGAACTCCACAATAAAACGGAGTTGTAGAAAGAAAGTATGGCAAGGGTCATGTTAAACCAATATAAGCTTCCCCAATACTTTTGGGAGGCTGTTAATACGGTTTGTTATGTTATAAATAGGGTCTTAATTCGACCGATTTCTAAGAAAACTCCATATGAGCTTTGGTTTGACAAAATTCCTTCAATAGAATACTTTAAAGTTTTTTGATGCAAATGTTTTATTTTGAACACCAAGGATAACCTAGGCAAATTCGAAGAAAAAGCCTATGAAGGTATTTTCCTTGGTTAATACATAGTAAAGGATTTCGTATTTTCAACAAAAGAAGTCTTAATGTCGAAGAGTCAATTAATATCTCTTTTGATGAACTTAACTCTTCTACATCCTCCTCATCCGTTGATGTTAATGACATCTCTTTTGGTTTAAAAAACTCTTCTCTTGGAGACACTTGTCCTTTTTTATCTAACAATAAAATAGTGACCCCTCCAATCGAACATTCTCCACTACTAGAGAATCCTCAAGAGGACCTCCCAAAAGAATAGAGATTTGTCCCACATCATCCCAAGGAACTTATCATTGGTGATCCCTCTTCCCGTGTTAGCAGTAGATCCTCTACTCGTGATCTTTGTACAAATGTAGCTTTTATTTCTCAAACAGAGCCTAAAAGCATCAATGATGCCTTTAATGATAAATTTTGGATGATAGCAACGCAAGAAGAGCTAAGCCAATTTGAGAGAAAAAAGGTTTAGGAACTTGTCCCTAAACACCACAACCACCCCATTATTGGGACACAGTGGGTGTTTCGAAACAAACTTAATGAAGATGGGTTCGTCACTCGTAACAAAGTTCGATTGGTTGCTCAAGGCTATAACCAAGAGGAAGGCATTGACTACGATGAAACCTATGCTCCGGTTGCTCGTCTTGAATCCATTCGCATGCTATGTGCTTTTGCTTGCTTTAATAATTTCAAACTCTTTCAAATGGATGTTAAAAGTATCTTTCTAAGTGGTATTATTAAGGAGAAAGTTTATGTTAAGCAACCTCCTGGTTTTGAAGATTTTTATTTTCCTCATTATGTTTTCAAATTACATAAAGCCCTTTATGGTCTCAAACAAGCAACTCGTGCTTGGTATGAGCGTCTTAGTTCCTTTCTTATTTCTTATAACTTTTCTAAGGGCAAAGTTGACACTACACTTTTTATTAAATCTCTTAACGGCACCCTATTGTTAGTTCAAATTTATGTTGACGATATTATTTTTGGTTCCACTAACAATGTACTATGTGTAGAATTTCCCAAAGTAATACAGGACGAATTTGAAATGAGCATAATGGGAGAACTATCTTTCTTCCTGGGTCTGCAAATCAAGCAAGGTCCTAAAGGAACCTTCATCAATCAAGCCAAATATACAAAGGATCTTCTCAAACATTTCGAACTTGACTCAACCAAATCAATGAGGACTTCTGTGGCAACAACGACAAAACTTGATAATGATGAAGATGGTATCTCGGTCGACATTCATAAATATCAAGATATGATCGGGAGCTTACTTTATTTAACTGCTAGTCGTTCCGATATTATATTTAATGTTTACCTTTGTGCACGATACCAAGCAACTCCAAAAGAATCTCACTTATGTGCCGTTAAGCGCATTTTTTGGAATCTCAAAGGCACCACTAATATGAGACTTTGGTATCCAAAATCTTCATCCTTTGAGCTTATCGGCTACTCGGATGCGGACTTTGTCGGATGTAAAATCGATCGAAAAAGCACTAGTGGCACATGTCAATTCCTTGGCAAATTCTTGGTATCATGGTTTAGTAAGAAACAAAACTCTGTTGCTCTTTCTACCACTGAAGCCGAGTATATAGCGGCTGGTTGTTGTTGTGCACAAATTCTTTGGATGTCACAAACACTTGTTGATTATGGTATCTCTTCTACTTGTACCTCCATCAAATATGATAACACTAGCTCTGTCAATCTCACGAAAAATCCGATTTGTCACTCATGCAGAAGCACATTGAGATTATACACCATTTTCTTCGTGACCATCAACAAAATAGGAACATTCATCTTGATTTTATTGATACTACTTATCAATTAACGGACATCTTCACTAAACCCGGCCCTTCCGGAGGATTGGTTTGTTTTTCTTTGCCAGGAGTTAGGCATTATTAATCTTGACTCCTAATTTTGTTCAGATGGCATATCGACGGAATACCGCGGCATACCGTCGATTTACCGATTTGTCTTCAGAATTACTTTCTGTAAACATTATCGGCCTACCGACGAAACCCAACGGCATTCCGTCGGCATTCCGTCTGCGGCAATACGGGTAGAGCAGCACCTTTTTTTAATTCAAATGGACCCCACCAAATCACTTCCTCTCCCATCACTATCTTTTCAAATCCCATTCCTTTATTCTCTCACCCTCACCTCATTAATTACCCCTTTCAACTCCTCCTATCAAATCAAGTCAAATCCCTTCAACATTTATTTTCCTTCCTTTTCAACTTTCTCTCTCCTTTTCAAAACCCCTTCATTTATTACTCATTCATCCCTTTCTTTAACAACCCCCTACCCCCTCCTCTATCTCTTTCTCTCCTAACGTTTGGCTCACCTCCTCTCATCACTTTAAAAACCTACTTCTTCTTCTTCCTTCTCCAAACACTTCCTCATCCTCTTAGCCCCTGCTGTCTCCATGGCCCATGCCAAATGTGCACGCTCCTCATCCTCCTCTTCCAATCATTTCACGTCGGTGCTCTTAACAAATGGTGTCTACGACCACAATATATTCAAATCCAGTCTTGTTGCGGATGCCTGGTTCTAGTATTTTGCAGGCTACGCTATTTTCAAAGGGAAGGCGATCAACTGGAATCTCCTCTCCAGTCATCTTTCATTATTCCAGTTTGCAGGCCTTTCAACTCTTCTTCGTCGTCAAGTTTCCGTTTATCTGGCGGCAGTTCGCCTCTTCTACTGCAACCTTGTGCCGGACTTAGCCAACAATACACTTGAGACTATCGTCAATGATTGCCACATTCGCCTAACCGCCCGCGATATTACCAAGATTTTCGAGATTCCTAATTGAGGGGACGCTCTACCTAGTTTAGCCGGTCTGTACCCTATTGCTGAAGTCTCTTTCGACAATTTTTGTGGCATTATCTGTAAAGTGCCTAACCCTCCAGCCATACCTGCCCTCTCCATGTAGCTGGAGCCCTTCTACTATGAGATGCATCGTATCATTTGCCACACCCTGTATCCTAAGTCTGGCAACTATGATGCCATCACAAATGATGCTCTGATTTGCATGTACTACATTTATTCTAAGAAGACTTGGTCCTTTGCTAAGACTCTCTTGAATGCCTTCTCGTCTATTCACTCTGCGGGGAAGCAAGCCCTCAACTATGGCATGTTCATAACTTTGATTCTTGAGGCCAAAGGTGTGGACCTCACTCTTTGCCAATCAGACGGTGTTCCTTTCTTCATGGCAGTCTTCCGCTTTGTATCTGGACAATCCTCTCGTGCGTCAACTTCTTAGGCCCCTCAACCTACTCCACCTACTGCAGCGTTCTCTGATCCTCCTTCCTCTGGCTGATTCATGCCCCTGACCCAGCAACACTTTGATATGCGCATGGCTCAGGCGGAGGAGCATATACGGACCAATACCCGTGGCCTTGGCAACCTTATTCAGAGCCGCTTCCATGACCAGGCCTACTTCCTTCAACAGACTCTTCAGGATTGCAATGCGTTTCTGGATTTTAATCTTCAGGATCTCACCTTTCAAGGATCTCGCTTCTCTGATCCTAATGCCTACGGGTTCATGTATCCCGATGGCATTGATCCTTTTGGTGCTTTTCATGAGACTCCGGATGATGGTGATGATGATCCAGCTGATCAGTAGCCTTCAGTCTCCTTCTATGTTGGTCCAATAAGAAGTGGTGTTCGTATCCTAGTTTGTCTTTTGAGGTCCTACGGGGACCAGTGTCTTTGTTTGGTTTTGTTGAGTTATCTTGTGTGGTCCTTCGAAGACCTTTTTGTTGGTTGGTTTCCGCCCGATAGGGAGCGTTATTGATGGTTTAAGTTCTGTAAGCATGTACTCTTCAAATCTTTTATTCAATATATGCATGCTTTGGTTTATACTTACGCTCTCGTCTATACCTTTTTCTTTTTTATATTCACATATTTTTACTATCTTTGATTAAGTGACAAATGGGGAGAAAACGTATTGAGGGGGAGTAGCCTACCTACGGGGGAGCCACACCCTAAAAATATGCTATATTCCTTTTTGTCAATTATCAAAATAGGGTAGATTGTTGGCACATTTATTTTGATAACAATAACAGCATCTTCGTAGTTTAGTTTTCTCAATTTTTTCAGCAAACAGATACACCCTCAAGCTTTCAAATGGCTGCTACAAAGAAATCTGTTTATCCAAGCCACTCAGTAAAACCACTTGAAAGTCTTAAGAAGTCACCGAAAATAAAACTGAAGAAACCAGCGCACACTCAAAGACTGCTCTCAAAAGATTCAAGTTTTTAGAGTTCGTACAAGATCTAGGACTTTCTATGTAACGCTTAAGGTGGATGACAAAACATAAGTCCCTTCTATTTTTTCAGTCAAAAATCAATGTCTTCAGAAACGGAATACCGCCATGCACCAACGGTATACCGATTTCTTCCTGAGAAAACATTCTGTAAAAAAAATTGGCATACCGGTGGTATACTGCTATGTACCGACGGTATACCATTTCTGAGCAATAAAATTGTTCTGTAAAGAAAATTGGCACACCGACGGTATACTGATGTGTACAGACGGTATACCGATTTTCTACTCAGAAAACTTTCTATGAAAAAAAATAGCATACCGACGGTATACGGTTGCATACCGCCGGTATTCCGACCTCTCTATTTTTGATTTTTGAACAGACAGATGTCAGCATTAAATGCTCCAACGGCTAGATTTATTACCGTTACTATTCAGAAACGGCATGCCAACGGAATGCCTCTCCATACCGACGGTACTCTGTCAGCCTTATGTTTGGAGCATTAAATGCCTAGTTCTCTTGGTTCTCTATTTAAGGTGGATCTGTCTTCTCTTTAAAGACATCCACTTGAGCCTTAAATTTTCCTTAACAACCAAAGATCCTCACCATTACTACTCTACCCAAAGCTTTAATTTGTCATCCAACCGAAAAGTGCTAGAGTATTTCAAGAGTTGTAATTTTTGATCTTCAAAGTGTTGTAGAAGATCAAAAGCCCTTTTTCTTTTCTATTAAAGTTGGCGAGCCTGTAGAAGCATAGAAAAGAATAAAGAAAGATCTATGCGGCTCCGACAGAAGGATACCCACGCGGCTCAGGATACCCATACGGCTCAGAAGTCCATGAGGCTCAGGAGTCCATGCGGCTCAAGGGTCCATGCGGCTCCGAAAGAAGCCACGTGGCCTTCAATAGTTCTTCTCTACATTCGGCTGCATTTAATACCCTGACGGCCGCTCTGACAAATGACAGCTATGACAGCTCTGACATAGGGACGTAATAATGACTCTGACATGTTGGCGTGATCCTAGGAAAGAGGAGAAAATCTTCTTACAGCTGGCAAAATCCACCAAGTCCCGAGGCCACTCCATGCGACTGCCTATCTGCATGCGGCTGCCCATCCGTATGCGGCTGCCTATCCCCATGCGGCTGCCTATCGCCATGCGGCTGCCCATCTGCATGTGGCTGCATATCTCCATGCGGCTGCCCATCTGCATGCGGCTGCCCATCCCCATGCGGCCGCCCATCCACGTGCGGCTGCCCATCCTCATGTGGCTGCCCATCCTCATACGGCTGCATGTTTCATACGGCTGAGAGGATCCTCCCATATGCGGCTCGGCATGGACAGTCCAGTTGAGACACGTGGCGCTCTTCGCTACAATTGAGACACGTGCCGCTCTTCGCTGCAATTGAGACACGTGGCAGTCTTATCTTCCCTGGAATTATGGGTGCTAACAAATCCTAACAAAATCAGATTTGTTGCGATTGTCATAATTGCCCAGATCAAATCAAATCAAGCAAATTGGATACGTGGCAGGCTATCATAAATCGCGAATATGCATGGCAATCAATATTTATTGCCCACAGAGATTTGATGCAATCACATTAATTGCTCAGATTTATTATATTCAAGATGAACGGCCCAGATTAAGTGATCCTTAACCGCCGACTTCAGAAGGAGGCAATCATTTGCAAACCCTAATGATGACCCCACTCCTATAAATAGCAAGGTGCCATTCCCTTGCGAAAAGGGACATTCTCTTATTAAAAAAAGTAGCAGAGAAAAAAGAGAAGAGCAGAGAGAGAGCAAAAAAAAGGAGAGAGCACTACAGAGATATCCAGAGATCTAGCAACCGAAGGCGCAGAGGAGTCTCCCCATACGTCCAAGAGCATTTCTTCACCAGAGCCAAGGCTACATCCGATCGTCCAAGGAGTAAGGCAGAGCTGCCGTCGCTTTCCCGAGCCTCTACCGTCACCCCCCAGAAAAAACTAAATAATTGTACTTAGATTCATGTACCTAGGTTTTCGTCCCTAGGCTTTCTTTGTACGAGCGAGTTTGTATTGTGAAGTAAAAGTCCAGTCCTCCAATATAATTATTCTGTTCTTTTATAATCAATGGCAAACACGATGGCGACTCTGCTGGGGACAAACTTCTCCACGGCTGAGAAGTTGGTGACGCAATCGGATGCAGCCAAACTTGGCTCCACACAACAGAAGATGGTCGTCCGCTTCGACTAACAGGCGTTTGAAGAAATGCTCTCCGACGGGAGCGCTGGCCCGGTCCAGAAGCGAACACGTACAAAGAAGGCTCGCAGGGAGTGGAGGCCAAAATCATTTACCCCTCCCCAAGCTCTGGACGGAGTACTCTCTGCTGCCCAAGACGGCGAAGACAACTCTCATGCGGCCCCACTTCATGCCATAGAGGACTCTGCTGTCCCCAAGTCCGGCAGAGGAAAGTACTACGATGCTAGACTTGCAGGGGCAAAGAGTGATTCTATGTGCTCTAGGAAGAGGCCGAACATTCATGCGGCCAAGATTGCCAGCCGCATGCATGATGTCCATGCGGCCGAAACTGCCAGCCAGACGTAAAATACCTATGCGGCCAAGATTTCCAGCCGCATGAAGAATACCCATGCGGCCGAGACTTCCAGCCGCATGAAGAAAGCCTATGCGACTACGATTGCCAGCCGCATGAAGATTGTTGATTCCAGCCGTATATTGTCTGCTCCACGCGGCTCAGGCTCAGTCTTCGATCGCCTCTCCTATGGTCCTGATCTCTCTGACTCTCTGTAACATCACTCAGACTCTTCCTACTATGTGCCCTCACGCATAGAGTAAAGAAGTCTAGGGCAGCACGAGTTTGGCGAGCTCAGTCCGCTGTCCCGACCTCTGACCGTCCGAGCGCTCCTCATACTGTTATGCAGGCCTCCGACGGGAAGTTGTACAGAACCACTCGAGTCCAGCCTCCGACGGCAGACGGACAGAGTGGTTCCCAAAAGTCTTCCAAAACCAAGGGAGCAAACATGGTCGTTACAGACCCATCTGACTTGCGTGAGGTTATCCTCCACAAGTGCAAGGAAAGAGAAGAGGCCTCGGTATGCAAAGAGACCTCCCACGGATATCACTGCACCCAAGTCATTGTCAACTGCTGTTGCAACAATGCGACGGTACGAGAAGACCGGCAGTCCATCTTCCAAAGATTATAACAGCCGAGCTCAGGGGATGAGGCGCCTCCCGTCGTCTCTTGCAACTCTACTCAGAAAATTCCCGCCGATGGGAGAGGGAAGAAGATAAACGTTTCCAGCCCGAAGATTTCAACTACTGTGACTAAGAAACTGTCGTCTAAACGGTTGTCCACCACCGGAGTTTTCCAAGGTACCCATTCAAAGACGAAATCTGCTGCAGTGGAAGATTCATCATCCACACTACTGGGGGTCACTGGAACTGGGGGTAGCACTCCTCCGAACATCCACGACAATCTAATGTTCCAAGAAGACGAGCCCGGGGAAACAACTCTTCCATCAAATACAGCAGGTGCCGACGTCCCCGAGGACATCCACGACTCTCAAGATGAAGCAAACTCTGAAGCTGGGGGTACTATTCTTTCTGAGTCTGAACCAGAGAAGAATATCCCCACATACCTCGATGACTTCTCAGTACTGGGGTATGACTCAAAGGGCACGTCATCTACTGTCCCTTCCACTTCTACTCATGTGAGGACGGTATTCATGACAAACGACGAACAAGATGGTCCCAGTGATCGCCAACGCATCGACACTCTGGAGGCCATACTGCGCACTTTGGTCAAATCGGTGGACGAGATCAAAGCAGCCCTCCCTACTCTGCAAGGAGGGACGCCTGGCCAAACAAACTTGGGTCCCACGGTCAATACGGACTCGAACTCAGCGGCACCGAACCCGGGCAATAATCCTCCTGAAATATTGGCTTTTACCGCTGCAGACGAGGCCATGGAGGCAAGAAGAGAGGTCCAAGAGCTCCGGGCCATGTTCCATGCCCGAGAAAACTGCCAAGACCTCAGGATACGACAACCGTATCCCACTGAGTGGAGAGATGTTCCCTTCCCACCAAAGTATAAACCATTCCACATCAATCCATATGATGGGAAGACATCTGCAAGCCGGTACATCACTTACTTCGAGGTCACCACCGACCATCTGCCCCATGACGATGCCATCCTTACACGATTATTCATCGGGGCATTGGAAGGGGTGGCCTTCGACTGGTACCTTAACCTGCCAGACAACTGCATCCACTCCTTCGCCAGCTTCAAGCGCATGTTCTTGGAGAGATTCTACGAAGTAAGACAGGATATCACAATGTCCACCCTCATGGATGTCGTTCAAGGGGAGAAGGAGCTGACAAGGAACTATATTAAGCGGTTTTGCCAAACCGCAATGAAGTTGCCGTCTGGTAATCCGGATTCCTCCTTAAATAAAATTTGCCAAAAGAGACTGCTCCCAACAATCAGCCTCTTGATGGGCGAAAGTCAATTTAAGGATTGGAAGACATTTATCATAAGTGCAACTAGCGCCGAGGATAGGTTGAAGAAGGCTCGCCAATTGGGATTGCACATCTCGGAAGGGGAGGACAAGGGCAAGCGCCCTAATACCAACAAAAACAATGGTGGTAACGCCTCCAACAATCGGGACAACAAGGGCAAGCAGGCTATGGTGGCCGATACAGCCCAGAAACCTGAGTCGAAATCGGCAGACAAGCAATGGCCGCAAATGACCTACTCCTTCGAAGACGGCCATGTCAAGCCCATCTTGGACATGCTCATACAAGAAGATAGAATTCAGCTCCCTCCACCAAGACGGAACCTCGGCCGGCAGAAATGGAGAGCCCAAAGTACTGCCATTACCATCGCTACGTCCACCATGCTACACACGACTGCTTCCAACTAAAGCGATACATCCAACATCTCATCGATTCGAATGCTCTGGCCATTGATTTCGAAGAGGTGACCATGGCAGCCAATATGGTGTCAGTACAATTCGACAGCTTCCCTCCAACGGAGGCTCAAGACGGCGTGATACCCATCCCTCGAGCGACAATGGAGATTGCTAATCTTCCACCTCCTCGAGATCAGACGGCTGGTCTAGTGCCCCTCACCACATCACGAAGGGAGGTCATGTGGGTCCATCCAGACTTGGTATCTGAAGTGACTCAGTCCACACCACCCTCTATTGGCAAGAAAAAGAATGGAAAAGTCAGATCTTGCCACACAATCTCGGTGGATGTCGAGGAAGCTACAGCTGTCGTCACTCGGTCTGGTACTCAATCCCAACCTACACCAGATAACTCGCCTGAAGAACATCAGCCGGCTACTGCTGACGCTCCGGGACCTTCTCAACCTCCGACGACCGACAAGCCTAGGCCGATGGTTATGACTCATAAAACTGCCGACAAATTCTAGCCAAAGTGGGAAGGGCCATTTATCATTGAGGCTGTATTATCCAACGGTGCTTACCGCCTCGCAAAACGAAACGAAGACTTGCTCATATTGCCCGTCAACGGCAAGTTCCAGAAGAAATATTATGTCTAAATGACATTCTCCAAAATATTGAGTTATGTACCCTTCGGTACCGCTGAACTCACATTCTCCAATATCCCGGAGTATTGAGTTATGTGCCCTCCGGTACCGCTGAACTCACATCCGACATTTTCCAGATTATTGAGTTATGTGCCCTCCGGTACCGCTGAACTCACATGAAACATTTTCCAGATTATTGAGTTACGTATCCACCGGTACCGCTGAACTCACATTCACAAAATTCCATATTGCTGAGTTATGTACCCTCCAGTACTGCTGAACTCACATTCTTCCTCCAAAAATCCCAGATTATTGAGTTATGTACCCGTCGGTACCGCTGAACTCACATTCACAAAATTCCAGATTGCTAAGTTATGTACCCTCCAGTACCGCTGAACTCACATTCTTCCTCCAAAAATCTCAGATTATTGAGTTATGTGCCCTCCGGTACCGCTAAACTCACATTCTCCAAATTCCAGATTATTGAGTTATGTACCCACCGGTACCGCTGAACTCATAGCCACAAAATCATAAGATTATTGAGTTATGTACCCTCCGGTACCGCTGAACTCATATTTTCCAAATTCCAGATTATTGAGTTATGTACCCGCCGGTACCGCTGAACTCACATCCACAAAATCTCAGATTGCTGAGTTATGTACCCTCCAGTACCGTTGAACTCGCATTCTTCCTCCAAATATCCCAAATTGCTGAGCTATGTACCCTCCAGTACCGCTGAACTCACATTCTTCCTCCAAATATCCTAGATTGCTGAGTTATGTATCCGCAGGTACCTCTGAACTTACATTCCGGTCACTCTTTCAGGTAGAAAGTCATGTATGACCATACCGCTGAACTTATTCCTCTGAAAGATCTCCACCCTCATGATCCACTACCCGCACTCCCAGTACACAAAAAGGGTAACGGATCCACAAATTTCCAAAGCGACCATGTCAATGTTACCTCTGAGTCGTCTCACTTCCGCCAAAAACAAATCACCCCTCTACATAGAACTTCTATGTCCTCATTACCTCTGAGTCATTCTGTGTACCCCTTCATGGAGCCCACTCCTGCCATGTCCTCATTACCTCTGAGTGGGAAGGCTCCATCGAAGAAACCTTCATGCTTGCCATGTCCTCATTACCTCTGAGTAAGTATGCTGCTTCCCTTTCGACTTATTATCTGTACCAAAAAAAACCCAAGGTACGCCAAGGATAATAGGTCCACAAATGTCCACTGTTGACCACAAATATCCTTCGTTGAGTCCACTCCTGCAATGTCACTCCCCGATCCTGGAATACGTATTTTATTACGTAAACCGATAAATTGTATTTACCTTGTATTTATACGATATTTATTATGCTGTATTTCTTCATGCATTTCCCAAAAATATTCGACAAAATATTATTTCCTAATTTATTTTCTGCATTTGGGCCTACAGTTTTGGCTCCATTGGGTAACCTATTCTTGGTTCACCAATGGTTCATCATGAACCCTTTGGTTCATCATGAACCCTTGGGTTCAAGATCTTTATATATATAACTCATCTCATTCTCTCTCCTCTCATTATTTCCTCTCATTTATTTCCTCCACCAACCAAGGCAAGTACCAACTTGCTCAAGAGATGGATCCATAAATTTTTGTCAATATTTCTTACAAAATTACTTGTCAAAATATGTTCTTCTCCTCAACCTATACTAGTTTAGAACTTGGAAATTTTCATTTTGAAGCTTTGATTTTTATAGATCTAAGTTTTAATCATTTTCAGATTTTTTTGGTTTTGATCTATTTTCGTTGGGGTTTTGTGGATTTTGATGCTTCCATGTGGAACAGAATTCAATTTTACTTAAGTTAGAACTTTGAAAACCTAGATTTGGTTTTGATTTGGTCAAGTTATGAGAATTGGAAGTTTTTGGTGTTCTTGAGGATGCTCTCGGCCTGGAGGAGAAGACCCTTCAGCCTGCGCTCCTTAGCGCAAGGTTGAACTGCGCAGCTCGTCTCTTGACGAATTGCACAACCCCTCGGCCAGCGCATTGCGCTGAGCTGAACTGCGCTGGCGCTCCTTAGCTCCAGCGCCATCCGACCCAGCGCAAGTCAATCCGTGCGCGCTTGACTTCAGCGCAATCCATTCCCTGTGCAACCTGATCCATGCGCAACCCGATTCTGGCACAATCCATCCCCTGCGCCATTTAACCCCTGCGCAGCCTGACCCTGCGCAGCCTGACCCTGCGCAACCTGACCCTGCGCAGCCTGACCCTGCGCAGTCGAACCCTGCGCAACCTAACTCTGTGCGATCTGATCCTGCGCATTCTGACCCTGCACATTCTGACCTGGGCTCTCTTTATATTTTATATTATTTTTATTATATATCGCTTATGTGACCCCGGTGAACAAAGTGTTCCTACCTGATACATGTACCTGAATGTCCCAGTTCTTGTTCATGCTCGACAAATGACTCATAACCCCACGTGGCGTATTTGCAATGATGCATTACACTAAGGAGGGTAGAACATATTGACATACTGATTGACATGGATCCTCTTTGGGGTACGCGTACTTGAGTACGACTTTAGGAGGATGATCATACAGGCCACAGCATGTGAGTCCAAGATTACACCTAGGGTTAAACTAGGCAACTAAATATACTAGATGCATAGGGAGGGCAGAATCTCGAGATCGTGTTACACCAGCCGCCTTGAGATATTGTCTTGACGCGCCGGCTGGTCTCCATGGATACTGTGTCATCTTCAACGAGTGGATGACTGTATCCGATTAATTCCTGCTATATAATATATGTTTTGGCAAGGTGGCCTTACGAGGGACCTATGCTCAATAACACCTGTCCACGCGAACCCCTGGGTTGGCTAGCCTTGCTGGAAAGATACGATCTGAGGATTTTCTAATAACATGACGCGAGGATAACCTCGTCCCACTAGAAACTCGTAGACTTGATTGGCCGTGAAAACGACTTGCTTGTATCCTATTACCTTCCGTGAATAACTGAGGGAAGCGGACTGTCATGGTACGTGATCCAACCCATGTTCTTGTTTGATTGTTGGGTTGGTTATCGTACTATGATAGGCTGTAGACCGAAGTTATGAACGGAAGACTTATTCCGGTTGTGAAATGCTACTTCTGTGAATGACTGAGGAACATGGTCTATCATGGTACATAATCCAACCCATGTTCTTGTTTGATTGTTGGGTTGGTTATTGTGCTGCGATAGGCTATCGACCGAAGTCACGATCAGGAGATTTTATTGTTTATACCTTTTAACTTATGTGAAAGTTATAGAGTACGACACGTCCCGACTCCATGCGGCACCTTTTGTCCTTGTTTGGTTGTAAGGGTGCCATATGGGTTTGAGGATGTTGTGCTACCCTATAATAGTAGCATAAGTATTACTATTATCAATCATTCTATTAACTGGGTTTTTAATCTTAACTCTTGTGCCCCTTTGGCGGTACTTGCTATTCGGGGCTGACCCCGCTGGTTTTTGTTTGGCCAGATCTCGTAGCAGAGCCGGAGGACACGATCTTCCTCCCTGACATCCATGGTGCATACTAGGAGCATGGCGGTTCAGGGACTCGAGTGGGTTTCTTCTCCACCACTCCTGCTTATACTTTTGCGGCATTTAGCCACCGGCACCTGTTAGCCGGATTACTTGATATTTTGTGTCAGTATATAATTGTAATTAAACAGACTGCAGCTGTGTGTAATTTTGTACTCTTGACTCTCTGAGACAGCTAAATTATAAAGCTAGCCTCTCATGACCATTTTGATGAAGTGTCAAGGACGCCTTACTGCTTTATCTTTAATGTTCATTTAATTGCTGATGTGACTTGATTGATTGAGACATAGAACTCTGTGGGACCATAGGAGACTTGATTGTAGCATGTACCCCCTAGTCTCTTGACAGCCACGATCGCCGTATGACGTTACGTACCTCATATAGAGTAGCTGGCCTAGTCCGTCTCTGTATTTCGGTACTGGGGCGTGACATGCCATGTCCTCATTACCTCTGAGTAGGAAGACTCCGCGGTAAAACCCCTATACTTGCCATGTCCTCATTACCTCTGAGTAAGTATGGTGGTCTTCTATCGTCTTATTATCCGTATCCTGAACCAGGGTACGCCAAGGATAATAGGCCCACAAATGTCCTCTGCTGACTACTAAGTTCCCTAGTACATGCACATCATTTCTCATCATGCCCCGGAAGCCCAGCTGCTCCATGGCATTCTTTCTCCCGATACCCGGAACGTCCATGACCACCTTACCGTGGAATTGTTCTAGGTATCCCCATCAAACTTGTTATCCATACCTAAAACCAAGGTATGCTAAGGGTAACAGGTCCACAAACAAGTCCCCCAAGCGGGGCAAACACCATCATAACACCACAAGCACAACAAGCAGTACCAATAAAGGGTAGAATAAAGTATACTCTTTTATTTGGAAAGCGAAAGTACTTTATGTTCTAGGGACAACGTCCCACTAAAGAAAGAAAAAGAACGAAAACAAAAAAGAAGGAAAAAAGCTGTCTATGGTTTGGCGGTACATAGTTCCAAGAGACGGTTCTTCACCAAGATGGTTCCCCACTCAAGCCGCTGCTTAGCTCGGAGATCGGCCTCCTGGGACAACCGCTCCGTATTATCCATGTCCATGTGTGCCCGCCAGCCGTCCTCCAACTTCTTCAGGGTAAGCTCCAGGCCAGCAGAAGTTCGATTAATTCGGTCAGCCTCCTGGATAATTAGCACCCTTTCGGTACGGGCAGCCTCAAGCTCAGACTCCAGGAAAGCCAACTTCCTCTGAAGTTCAAGGATCTGCTCCCGCGTATCAATAACCCCACGGGAGGCAGCCTCTTTTCGAGCTGTAACATCCTCACTCTCGCAGCTCAACGGATCATATAACTCAGACAGATCGTGGAGGTCCTTATGTATGACCGGCTTGGTTTTATTCTGAGCCACCCTTATCTTCTCTACAGCAGCTGCGAGGAAACTGCACTCTTGATCTATAGCAGCAGACAGATCAGTTTGCCGCAGCACATGAAGCTGGGCCACCAGCTGATCAGCCTCCTGTAATTTCACCTCCAGAAGCGCAGCCACCCCCGTCCCACCGGGAAGCGTGTCATGACCCGCACCCTGAAGAGGGGCACGAGTACGTGGTTACGTCCAGCCTATGCCGCAGTATCGACAGTAGAATGCTGTATATACGGTCTGTAAATACTATGACTAAAACAGTTAAAGGTACCTGTACAGTATATACTCTCCGAATAGAGGTGACATAGGATTACAGTCTCAATCACAAATATAAAACTAAGATAGATAGCATGGAAAGGAAATATGATAGATAGAGCAGGAAAAGAGTCCAAGATCCACACAAGTCAGAGCTATACACAACCATCCAGAGTCTCAGAAAATATATATAATAGATACTACAAACTGAAAAGTACTAGCTGGCTCGCAGGCCAGGCAAACCTAACTAGTGCTAACTACTCAGGGAGTATAAAATCTAGTGGCCAAACTATCAGGCCACAACCCTGGCCTGAGTCCCCATCTGTCTTGACCCCATAATAGGTCGAGCAGCCTGCCTCAGAAACATCTGTAAAATTGTCAACGGTATCCTGTCAGGAAAATGAGCAAGTACAAACACTAACAGCAGTTCCATATGAATTGACAAATTCTATAAGAGACAGTATAATGAAATACAAGACAAAGATGTAGGGCGACTTGGGAACCATTCGAAAGTTGAGTTACAACCCTTAACCAAACAAGGACCAGAGTTGTAACCCTTCTTTCAAACGGGATTTAGTCTCAATCGAGGTACAGTATAAAGGCATGTAGAGCATGTGAGTAAATAAAATCATAGTATGGTGAGAAAGTACAGAAAGTAGAGCTGAACTAAAAATAAGATACGAAAATAAATGTAAAATATGATTTGAATTATTAGAGCGATATGTGATCGGGTAGGGAGTCAAGAGAGAGTTATCCACTTGGCCCGGCAATCCGCGGTGTCCTCAACGGAGAGTCATGCCGTCCAATCTGGATAACTGGAAATGGGGTATCTGCTACACCCTACATGAGGTGAGGGTGGCGCTAGCAAAATAGTGACAGGAGGCTTTGATCACATAACTCCTAATAATTTTCCCATCCCCGAATAGTATAGTGGATCTCGACATGACACGTCATGACACAAGATTCCATAAGAGGGTAGCAAGTCCTCTCAGAAATCGGTGTCTATACCAATACATAGAAATAAGACCGAATATGTACCAATATACCATGGAAATCTAAGAACAACATCCCATGTCATGATCCAGCATATACTAGTCCGTGAACTATCGTGACTGGATGAATGAATGAATGAGTTGATAAATGAAAACATGGAAGGATGAATGTTTGTATGAATGTGTGAAGGGTAGAGGGATGAATGATGTATAAATGAATGGAAGAATGAAAGGAATCAATTGAATGAATAGAATAGAAAGATGAATTCATGGGTGAATGAATTGATGCATTTGAGTGAATGAATGGGTGAAAATGAATGCATGGATGAGTGAATTGATGGGGGAAGAATGAAGGGAATGGGTGAACTAATGGATATGTGAATGGGGCTGTTATGGACTGATTTTGTGGATGAATATGGACTGAAATATATATGATATAGGGGCTGAAATATGGGTGTATATGTAGTGGCTGAAATGGGGGTCAATAATGGGCTGAATGGACAGGTTTTGTGGGTTGTTTGTTGGCTGAATTGAAAGTGGTTTGGGCTGGACTTTAGGGACTGAAATGTGGCAACATAGTTGTCCCTAATGGACTGGAACATGGGGCTTAATAGGGCTATTATGTGGACTGGATTGGGGCTGAAATGGGGAACAGTTTTGGGACTGAAACAAGGCTGAATTGGGGCTGGTTTGAAGGGCTTTTTGGGACAGTTTTGGGGCTGCAATGGGGGACTTCTTGGCTGATTTGGCTGTGCAAAATATGGGACTATTTTGTCTAAAATGCATCCCCCATTTGGGGACTGCTGCTGCCCTTACAGCTGCTGCCATGGGCAGCAGCTAACTGAAATGGCTGCTCCCTAATCCCTTCTTCCCGCTTTCAATCCTTCCCTCTAATTCTCTCTACATCTCAATCTCTATTATTCTCTCTATATCCCTCTATTCTCTCACACTCTAATCTCTACTCCCCACACACACTCGCATACATATATATATATACACATATGCACACACACACACACACACATACATATATATATATACACATATGCACACACACCCATATACATATATACATAAGGGCACACACACATGAAAATATATATATATATATAGCTACATAGATATAGACACACAAACACAATATATATATTTTTTGATACACCATATATATATACATAACACACTCATTCCATAATATAAATTAGACTCACACACACCAATATATATATATATATATATATATATATATGGAGACACATACATATATATATCTAACCATGAATATATATATATATATATATATATATATATATATATATATATATATATATATATATATATATATATATATATATGAAACATTAAGAGCAATATTCTAGGAATCTAAAATCTGAAATTAAAATAAGAATAATCAATCACACAAATATAAACCACATAGTGTGTCCAAAATTGGGAGTTTCTCCCATGGACACAAAGCACAACACAAAGGACACTCCTATGACCTCCAAATGGACACAAAATGGACACAAATGGAGATACAACCATGGGGGTCATTCCTACGGGTCCAAAATAATTCTATATGCATGTTGGGGTTGTTTAGAGGAGAGGTTATACCTTCCGGGAGAGAGATTCAAAGGAAAAGCCTTCCGACACGACTCTGACACGTAGAGATTTCAAATGGACACGAACGAGCTCCGAATCCTCCCAAACTTGGCTAGCTCCTTCCTTTCATGGAGTAGAGAAGAAATGAAGAAGATTTGGTGGAAGGAGAGGTTGATTTGGTGAAGAAATCAATGGACTTGCTCTCTAAAATTTGGGGAAGAACATGAGAGAGAAAATGGATGGATAAAATAAAATGGAAGAGATGATGACTCACCCCTTATTCCCCCTCCCCTCTATGGCTGGCCCAAAAATTGCCTAGGTGTCCTATTTTGGAAAGTCTAATATGCCCCCCACTTGCTTAAATGAATTAAATTAGGAAAGGCTTTAGGTTGAGGCTAAATTTACTAGTTTTAAGTCTCTAATTAAACTAAATCTATCCATAAATAATTAGTCTAACCACTAACTAAAATAAATATCATGTGGGTCATGGCTAACTAATGTGTGGGTCCACTAGAGTCAAAACTATCCCGGGTCCCCGTTTCAAGTCGGATTGAGCTGAAATTCGAATCCGACTCTAATAACCCCAAAACAATATCATAAATAATAGAATAAATTTCAAAAATATTCTAAAATGCAAAATGACAAAAATACTCCTGTTTCTGGAAACTGGGGGTGATAAATCTATCCACCTTAATAAAATTTCGTTCTCGAAATTAAAACAAGGCAATCACAGAAAAACACATGCAGAAAACAATCCCTCTCGAATACTTCCAAAAAATTTCAGCAAAATAAAAATCTCTTAAGACACAACGCACTTGCAAATGAAAACTGTTACGTGTCCGACACGGACACGAAACCAACACAAAATCTCACATATCAAAAGCCAAAATCAACAATCACCAATGCAAATATCAAAAAAAATCAAAGATGCCCAATGACCAAAATACCCTTAGGCCAAAAATGATACTGAAAACATCCTAATGACATGGTTATGCTCTAGGTCAAACAGTCTCTAAGGTTTCACTAGCAAAACATCAAAATCTCAAGTCATGGCTTAAAATTTAAAATGATTAAGATCTCCAAAATCAAAGCATGAATTAATGACAATAATTAAATGACTAAAATTATAACATTTAAAATTACTCTTAATTAGAAACTACAAGTCTATCCACCTTAAAAGAATTCATCCTCAAAAATCAAAACAAGGTAACACAAAAAAATCATGCAGTTCGACAATCAATATGCATCTGTCCAGAATCATGAATCTCAGAATCTCCGTCATGCTAGTGAGCAAGGCTACGATAATCACAAAGTCCTTGACTATGGTACATACCTCTAGAATCATGGTTTTTAAAATTTTTGCATTGCCGCATGCTTGGCAGCGAAAACCTTAAGTTCCTACACCCGAGAAATACATCCATAAATCTGACTATATGTCCTCACTCTACCTGCTAGCATGACCCTAGAGGATTCTAAAACCTCATAATCGAGATGACCTAGCCCATACGACTTATCTCAAAAGAAATCACATCACAAGAACAAAAAATTTTATCAACCAATCAAGGAACAGATGGAATCGAATTTCAAACAGTTTATAAGAAAGCAAATACATAATGAGATCGAAAGATTTGGAACCTGCACTCTGCCCTACTGCTGCCTGACTGTCCTTGTAACGCCCCAGTCCCAAAATATGTAGGACTAGGAACGTAGACATGCCAGCTGTATTCATACGAAGTATACTCCAATATATGGAAGCCTCGTATAAATACATAAGCTGTAAAATACAGTAGAACCATAACTAATCTCATCCACAAGAATAAAAGAATAGAAGATATCATATAATCAACTATGAAATTGTCATTTGGTACATGTAGATGGGCGGAGACAAATCCACTACCAACTATGAAAAGAAATATACAACAGAAGAAAGATTTTGACGAGCGAAGCAAAGACGATCCATATGCAATCATCCTCAAAGAAATAGCGATAAACATGGCTAGAGCTAGAACACCTGCGAAAGACAAAAGCATACACCTGGCGAGATAACCAGGTCCTCAAAGGGACGTAACAAGACACATAATATCATGCCATATAAACTGAATAAATATTGCTCAAATAAATAAGTCAATTGAATTTATAACATGGTCCAATATACACCTATTGAACGAGCATACCATCTCCCCAACCAAACAAGGACAGGAGATGGTAAACTAATTCACGGTGACGTATCTTTCCATGCTAAGAATCCAATATGGTATCCGGACCCCAACAAGGTTCAAATACCTTCTCATCGAAGTAGTAAGTCACACCTACAACCAAACAAGGACAAGATGTGACAAACTAATCTGCGACAAGTTATTGTTCCAAGCCACGGTCAGATACAAGTACCCAAACCAAAAGTACTCGTACCTAATGGATAAAGGTAGCCTAACCGTTCTAGTAAAATGTAGTTAAGAACAATCCTTCCTACGCATGGGCCCTGGCTGAATAGGATCGGCATAGTCCCCCCTTGGGGCACCAGAGGCCCAATCAATAAGAGCATGACGTTCCGCAGAATCGTCAGTGGCCGTCAGTAATCATGGTTCATCAACCCCGTATCTCCAGCGGAGAGTCCGGGTCATAAGGGAAGTGCATCGAAGCCCATACGCTAAGGAATTATCCTCCCCGCCCAATGCCTACTATGTTGTATCCACAACATTAACCTCTATAACCGCTAAGTCAAACTAGCATGCAACCTCTATTAGCGGTTATTCCTATCGTACGGCTTGTACGCACCGGTGGCCAGCCAGTCACGCATGTCCGTGTTCTACATGCGACACACAACTTCGTGGTATAACGTGTCAAGGCCATGAATGCAACACACAAAGGTGGTCCCTTAAATCTAGGTTTAATGTGTAAGAAAAATAATACATAGCAGGAATATAAATGAACAGTAAGTTCTAACATATTATGCCATGTATCACAGTTTATTTTGTATAAAGAAAATAAATAATGCATAAAATATGAGCTAAAATAAATAAACAGCAAATGGCAAGGTGTCTTGCCTGGTAGGACGTCTGGTGTACTGCAATGATCACGGTGGCACGAACTGTGACTTCGGTGCAACAACTATGCAAGGTGACCTCTGATGGGAGCACGGACAGTTCTATTGGGTCCAGAAGGGTCAATTTAGTTGGGTTTGACATAAGGTAGTCTAGATTTGGATAGGGATTAGGGGTAATGGAATTAGTTATGGATAAGAGGATAATCAAGGAATATTGGGTAAATAATATATATATAAGAAATTTATAATGCTTGAAAATATTTCTTATTAGCTTAAAAATAGTTTTTAGATAAATGCTTGAAAAATAACAAACCGTTTTTAGACAACACTCCAGTTTGTCAAAATAGGAATTCTAGGTAAAAATATTATATCTTATTATTAAAAATAATAGTAATAATAAATATTTGAAAAGACTAGTAAATTATTCCAAAAATTTGGAAAGTACCCTTTATCTTAGGTAATAAATTTTCAGGAAAGTACTAGAAATCAAAAATCATTTTAAAGCTAATACCTAGGTTTTGGCAAAACTAGAATTTTTGTATAAAAAGAAAAACTGTATTTAAAATACTTTATAGTACTAGAAAATTTATTTATAGGTAGGAACCTATTTTGATTACCACAAAATAGTATGACAATATATCTAAAAATATTTTAACATACCTAGAACAAAATAACAATTTTTGGTATTAGTGAAACTAATAAAAATAATTATGATAATTCATAACAAAATACCATTATAATTAAATAATAAAATAATAATAATAATAATAATAATAATAATAATAATGATAATATATAACAGTAATATATAATAATACTAATAATAATAACTTAATCAAACTAATATAAAACACAAAAGAAGAAGGAAAAGAAAAAAAATAAAAAAAAAATAAAAACTCAGAATTGTGCACTTTGGTTCTCCTCTTCTCGAGGAGACCAACTTCTCAAGGCCAGAGTCTAGAGTGAGAGAGAGAAAGAGACTAGAGATTTGAAGAAAAGAAAAAAAATCAGAAGGAGAAGGAGAGGGAAAGTGAGGCAGAGGAAGAAAGTGGGAAGGAGAGAGGCCGGGATGAAGCAAAAAGGGGAGGAAAGACGGAGCGTTATCGGGTGTGAGGCGGCACCGCTCGGGAGGAAGCAGATGCACGTGGATCCAGGGTGCTAGTCGCGCGCGTAGGCGCGGGCCGAGGCGGAGGGGTTTGGAAGAGCGGCGGAGAGATGGGTGGTCCGGCGGAGAAGTGAGGCGGCGCGGATGCGCGCAGCTCCGGTCATGGAGATGCGGTGCGGCTGGATGGGAGTGGAGGTCGGCGGGCGGAGAAGGGTTTTCCGGCGTATGGGTTGGTGGTGCCAGGCGACGGAGGAAGGAAGGGCCTACGGTGGAAGGTGCTCCTCGCTGCTCAGAGCTAGGCCATGCCGGTCAACAGCTTGGCGCGAGCGGAGCGGATGAAGACCAGGCGGCCGTGGCTCGCCGTCCACCGGCGGAGGTGAGTAGATTTAGGGTTTTATTTTGCTGTGTCTTTTGGGGAAATTTTGGGGGTGTTTGGTGGTGGCTCCGGCATTGGCCGTGAGGGCGGTAGTGGTTTGTGTTGGTGCGGTGACGACCATGGACTGTGGTAGAATAGTGGAGTCGGGGTCGGGTTTCCGCAGCCGCGATCGGCGGTGGCGGAGGTGGCAGGACGTGGACTTGGTGGCCGGCTATGTCGGGACGACGACTAGGTTGTTGGCTAGTCGGGGGAGGTGTGTTCGGGTGGTGATGATGACGATGGGGGTGGTGCTGTTCATGTCGGGGACTAGGGGCTGGTTGTCGTGAAGCCGACGGTGAGTGGGTGATGGGGGCGAAGGTGGCGATGATGGTCGACAGGAGGCGAGAGCTGAGACTAGGCTAGGGCAAGGATTAGGAATTTTATTGAATCGTGTCGGGGTTGTCGACACAGAAACTTTATGTAATTGTAATAGATGGAATAAGATAGTGGACTGGGAGAGAACACGGACACGATGCACGGATCTTTGGGTTGTCGAAATTGTGGAAGATGAATGATAGAAATTGGAGGAGTACCTGCCTTTTATAGGATGTGGAAATTTTCAATTAGATAAGAATTAGGATTCCTTTAAACCCAATTTGGATATTTCCTAATTTAATTTAAAATCAATCCAAATCCAAATAAAATATAATTCCAATTTAAATCTAATTAAATTTTTAGCTCAAAATCAAATGGGATAATCAAAATTCAAATATTTAACTATTTAAATAAATCCATAAATCCAAATCAAGGTTTAAATCTCCACAATAATTTAGAAAAATATATTTTCCAAAAATACTAATAATAATAATTTCAAAAATTACATTAATATTTTTAAATATCTTTTGAATAATAAAATATTAATATTAATAAATCTCGAAAATTATATTTTTATTTAATATAAACTAGCAAAATATTTATTAAATATATGTATGCACTAAGAATATTATTTATTCTAAATAAAAGGCTTTTCATAAATAAAATCATAAATTTAAGAAATTTTGATAGCTAAATTAAATATTACATATATTATTTTGTAACTATAAAAATAATAAAAAAATGTTTTTCTCAAGATATGTACGCTCGCACATATTCGCACTCGTCGAGCAATTACGAAAAAAATAAAATTTCGTGCGCGACGTACAATACGACTACGCGACGTACAATACAAAATTTTAAATCGGTACCAAATTTAATAAAAAAATAGTAGAAATTTTGGGGTTTTACAGTCCTCAACTGTCACGGCGAGAGCTCGCCCCTGCTGGCCTCCCCTAGCTTGCGGTACTCTGTCCCGATCTGCCTGTCTGGCTGCATGAACAACATAGTTCCTCGCCTGGTGGTCTGGAGCTCCACAGTATAAACAAAGTCCAAGCTTCATCCTACAAACCTCCCGGGTGTGCCCTATCTTCTTACAGAAGGCACACTGGATGGCCTGCCTCTTGTCCGAACCCTGCTGCTAGTCGTCACGTACTGGTGCCTGATGTACTCTGTCCTGGCCTCTTCGGATTCTACGAGCGTGGCAATCCTTCAGCTGGTGGTCGGGCATCCCACAGAATAGACACACACCCAACCTCGTCCTGCAAACCTCCCAGGTGTACCCCAGCTGCCCGCAGAAACTGCACGGAGTAGTCTGCCTCTGGTCCTGTCCCTGGTGCTGAACTGGGGTATCCTGAACTGTACCCGGTACAACTCTCTCAATTGCTGCCATCATCAGCCGATGGGAGTTCTCCATGATCTGTCGAAACAGCTCTGTCTGAGCGCTCTGGTTTTGCAACATCTGCTGCAGAAGGGCCATCATCCCCTGAGTATCTGTCGGTAGCGAAGACGGCGGTGGAAGAGTCTCAGGAACAACTACGGACGGTCCCGCTGCTGGAGGTGGAAGACCTCCTGGAACTGCCGTCGCTACCCCCGCCTGAAGGGCAGGGACTGAGGTGGTAGCTCCCTCAACTGCAGCTCCCTCTGCTGGAGGTGGAAGACCTCCGAAAACTGCCACTGCTACTCCTGCCTGAAGGGCTAAAACTGAGACTGCTGCTCCTATAGCCGGAAGTGGAGGTCCTACTGGATCGGATCTCTCTGGAACTGTACTACGTCCTGCTGCCTGAGAGCGAGTAATCGCCATCCTGAGGATGAATTGAACCCAAGAGGTCAATATGGCACAAGATAAAATATTATCAAAGGAGGACAATTGAATTCAAATACAAGAAGAGTTGTCATAGTAATCAAAAGATCAAAATTTTCCTAAAATGTGATTGAGTAACTCCTATCATACCCTAGATCCTATATCCTAGTCGCAGGCTCGTAATTAGTACTCTAAGTCGAGCACCATTACGAGATCGTACTAATTGCGACACTGACCTGCATGGGCCACCACAAAAACGTGTCATGACTCGCACCGTGAAGAGGGGCACGAGTACGTGGTTACGTCCAGCCTACGCCGCAGTATCGGCGGTAGAACGCTGTATATACGGTCTGTAAATACTATGACTAAAATAGTTAAAGGTACCTGTACAGTATATACTCTCCGAATAGAGGTAACATAGGATTACAGTCTCAATCACAAATATAAAACTAAGATAGATAGCATGGAAAGGAAATATGATAGATAGAGCAGGAAAAGAGTCCAAGATCCACACAAGTCAGAGCTATACACAACCATCCAGAGTCTCAGAAAATATATATATAATAGATACTACAAACTGAAAAGTACTAGCTGGCTCGCAGGCCAGGCAAACCTAACTAGTGCTAACTACTCAGGCAGTATAAAATCTAGTGGCCAAACTATCAGGCCACAACCCTGGCCTGATTCCCCATCTGTCTTGACCCCATAATAGGTCGAGCAGCCTGCCTCAAAAACATCTGTAAACTTGTCAACGGTATCCTGTCAGGAAAATGAGCAAGTACAAACACTAACAGCAGTTCCATATGAATTGATAAATTCTATAAGAGACAGTATAATGAAATACAAGACAAAGATGTAGGGCGACTTGGGAACCATTCGAAAGCCGAGTTACAACCCTTAACCAAACAAGGACCAGAGTTGTAACCCTTCTTTCAAACGGGATTTAGTCTCAATCGAGGTACAATATAAAGGCATGTAGAGCATGTGAGTAAATAAAATCATAGTATGGTGAGAAAGTACAGAAAGTAGAGCTGAACTGAAAATAAGATACGAAAATAAATATAAAATATGATTTGAATTATTACAGCGATATGTGATCAGCTTGGGAGTCAAAAGAGAGTTATCCACTTGGCCTGGCAATCCGCGGTGTCCTCAACGGAGAGTCATACCGTCCAACCTGGATAACTAGAAATGGGGTATCTGCTACACCCTACGTGAGGTGAGGGTGGCGCTAGCAAAATAGTGACAGGAGGCTTTGATCACATAACTCCTAATAATTCCTCCATCCCCGAATAGTATAGTGGATCTCGACATGACACGTCATAACACAAGATTCCATAAGAGGGTAGCAAGTCCTCTTAGAAATCGGTGTTTATACCAATACATAGAAATAAGACCGAATATGTACCAATATACCATGGAAATCTAAGAACAACATCCCATGTCATGATCCAGCATATACTAGTCCGTGAACTATCGTGACTGGGAATCGAGTAAGACACTACAACTGAATCGGATATAGCAAATATCAAGACAATGAAAACTATCTGTGAATGTACTCGCCTGTGGTCCTGAGCTGATAAGGTGAATAGATGCTCAGAGTAATCATAGACCTATAGATGAGATACCATGAGTCAAACAGGGTTTAATAATGAAAGGAAAGCTGATCTAGTCATGATATGCAAGTCTAAGTCAAAACTAGGTCAAACTAAGTCACACCAAGCTAAACTAAGTCATACTAGGTCATACGGAGCCAATACTGGGTCACCCTAGGACAACCAAGGTCAAACTAGGTCACAGAAAGTCAATCCAAGTCAAACTAGGTCAATCTGGGTCAAGGGTTGACTTATAGTTGACTTTTGGTCAAAAAGTCAACTCTGGTCAACTTTGGTCAACACTGAGTTAACCCTGGGTCAACCCTAGGTCAAACAAGTAAAATGTTGACTAACAGTTGATTTTCAGTCAACTGGTCAACTCTGGTTTGGTTTTGTTTGGCCAGATCTCGTAGCAGAGCCGGAGGACACGATCTTCCTCCCTGACATCCATGGTGCATACTAGGAGCATGGCGGTTCGGGGACTCGAGTGGGTTTCTTCTCCGCCACTCCTGCTTATACTTTTGTGGCATTTAGCTACCGGCACCTGTTAGCTGGATTACTTGATATTTTGTGTCAGTACATAATTGTAATTAAACAGACTGCAGCTGTGTATAATTTTGTACTCTTGACTCTCTGAGACAGCTAAATTATAAAGCTAGTCTCTCATGACCATTTTGATGAAGCGTCGGGGATGCCTTACTGCTTTATCTTTAATGTTTATCTAATTACTGATGTGACTTGATTGATTGAGACATAGAACTTTGTGGGACCATAGGAGACTTGATTGTAGCATGTACCCCCTAGTCTCTCGACAGCCACGATCGCCGTATGACGTTACGTACCTCATATGGAGTAGCTGGCCTAGTCCGTCTTCGTATTTTGGTACTGGGGCGTGACATGCCATGTCCTCATTACCTCTGAGTAGGAAGACTCCGTGGTAAAACCCCCATACTTGCCATGTCCTCATTACCTCTGAGTAAGTATGGTGGTCTTCTATCGTCTTATTATCCGTATATCCTGAACCAGGGTACGCCAAGGATAATAGGCCCACAAATGTCCTCTGCTGACTGCAAGTGTTGTACTAAGTTCTCTAGTATATGCACATCATTTCTCATCATGCCCCGGGAGCCCAGCTGCTCCATGGCATTCTTTCTCCCGATACCCGAAACGTCCATGACCACCTTACCGTAGAATTATTCTAGGTATCCCCATCAAACTTGTTATCCATACCTAAAACTAAGGTATGCCAAGGGTAACAGGTCTACAAACAAGTCCTCCAAGCGGGGCAAACACCATCATAACACCACAAGCACAACAAGTAGTACAAATAAAGGGTAGAATAAAGCATACTCTTTTATTTGGAAAGCGAAAGTACTTCATGTTCTACGGACAACGTCCCACTAAAGAAAGTAAAAGAACGAAAACAAAAAAGAAGGAAAAAAGCTGTCTATGGTTCGGCGGTACATAGTTCCAAGAGACGGTTCTTCACCAAGATGGTCCCCCACTCAAGCCGCTGCTTAGCTCGGAGCTCGGCCTCCTGGGACAACCGCTCCGTATTATCCATGTCCATGTGTGCCCGCCAGCCGTCCTCCAACTTCTTCAGGGTAAGCTCCAGGCCAGCAGAAGCTCGATTAATTCGGTCAGCCTCCTGGATAATTAGCCCCCTTTTGGTGCGGGCAGCCTCAAGCTCAGACTCCAGGAAAGCCAACTTCCTCTGAAGTTCAAGGATCTGCTCCCGCGTATCAATAACCCTACGGAAGGCAGCCGCTTCCCGAGCCGTAACATCCTCACTCTCGCGGCACAACTGATCATATAACTCAGACAGATCGTGGAGGTCCTTATGTATGACCGGTTCGATTTTATCCCGAGCCACCCTTATCTTCTCTACAGCAGCTGCGAGGAAACTGTACTCTTGATCTATAGCAGCAGACAGATCAGTTTGCCGCAGCACATGAAGCTGGGCCACCAGCTGATCAGCCTCCTGCAATTTCACCTCCAGAAGCGCAGCCACCCCCGCCCTACCGGGAAGCGTGTCACGACCCGCACCCTGAAGAGGGGCACGAGTACGTGGTTACGTCCAGCCTACGCCGCAGTATCGGCGGTAGAACGCTGTATATAGGATCTGTAAATACTATGACTAAAACAGTTAAAGGTACCTGTACAGTAAATACTCTCCGAATAGAGGTGACATAGGAATACAGTCTCAATCATAAATATAAAACTAAGTTAGATAGCATGGAAAGGAAATATGATAGATAGAGCAGGAAAAGAGTCCAAGATCCACACAAGTCAGAGCTATACACAACCATCCAGAGTCTCAGAATATATATATAATCGATACTACAAACTGAAAATTACTAGCTGGCTCGCAGGCCAGGCAAACCTAACTAGTGCTAACTACTCAGGGAGTATAAAATCTAGTGGCCAAACTATCAGGCCACAACCCTGGCCTGAGTCCCTATCTGTCTTGACCCCATAATAGGTCGAGCAGCCTGCCTCAGAAATATCTGTAAAATTGTCAACGGTATCCTGTCAGGAAAATAAGCAAGTACAAACACTAACAGCAGTTCCATATGAATTGACAAATTCTATAAGAGACAGTATAATAAAATACAAGACAAAGATGTAGGGCGACTTGGGAACCATTCGAAAGCCGAGTTACAACCCTTAACCAAATAAGGACCGGAGTTGTAACCCTTCTTTCAAACGGGACTTAGTCTCAATCGAGGTATAGTATAAAGGCATGTAGAGCATGTGAGTAAATGAAATCATAGTATGGTGAGAAAGTACAGAAAGTAGAGCTGAACTGAAAATAAGATACAAAAATAAATATAAAATGTGATTTGAATTATTAGAGCGATATGTGATCGGCTAGGGAGTCAAGAGAGAGTTATCCACTTGGCCCGACAATCCGCGGTGTCCTCAATGGAGAGTCATGTCGTCCAACCTGGATAACTGGCAATGGGGTATCTGCTACACCCTACGTGACATGAGGGTAGAGCTAGCAAAATAGTGACAGGAGGCTTTGATCACATAACTCCTAATAATTCCCGCATCCGCGAATAGTATAGTGGATCTCGACATGACACGTCATGACACAAGATTCCATAAGAGGGTAGCAAGTCCCCTTAGAAATCGGTGTCTATACCAATACATAGAAATAAGACCGAATATGTACCAATATACCATGGAAATCTAGGAACAACATCCCATGTCATGATCCAGCATATACTAGTCCGTGAACTATCGTGACTGGGAATCGAGTAAGACACTACAACTGAATCGGATATAGCAGACATCAAAACAATGAAAACTATCAGTGAATGTACTCATCTGTGGTCCTGAGCTGATAAGGTGAACAGATGCTCAGAGTAATCACAGACCTATAGATGAGATACCATGAGTCAAACAGGGTTTAATAATGAAAGGAAAGCTAATCTAGTCATGATATGCAAGTCTAAGTCAAAACTTGGTCAAACTAAGTCACACCAAGCTAAACTAAGTCATACTAGGTCATACGAAGCCAATACTGGGTCACACTAGGACAACCAAGGTCAAACAAGGTCACAGAAAGTTAATCCAAGTTAAACTAGGTCAATCAGGGTCAAGGGTTGACTTACAGTTGACTTTTGGTCAAAAAGTCAACACTGGTCAACTCTGGTCAAAACTTAGTCAACCCTGGGTCAACCCTAGGTCAAACAAGTCAAATGTTGACTAACAGTTGATTTTCAGTCAACTGGTCAACTCTGGTTTGGTTTTGGTCAATTCTAAGTCAAGTGTTGACTTGAAGTTGACTTTTAGTCAAAAAGTCAACTCTTGGTCAACGGAGGTCAAGACTAGCCTAAACTACCCTTATCTAGTCATTACCTACCAAGACAACTTATTTCTAACCCCATCTTAGAAGTCAAACTCAATATCTTATCTATACCCTATTACCTACATTTACCCTTCACAAGGTAAATACCAATACCTTACCCATTACAAAGGAAACCCCTCTAGATCTCAGGATACTGGCCTAGGCTTCTCAGGATAGCTAGATACTATCCTATCTAAGGTATACCAACCAAGAAAACTAGGTATCTAGCCCATCCAGTCCATCTTATCTTCCATGTTGGTCATCCCAACATTACCTTAGGGTATCGTCATGATACGCTATGGTATCGTGAGATACCATACCCTACTCTCTACCAACCTTCATAGTTCACTCTCCCATACTCTCCTAGTGTCTAGGTTAGCCACTCTAACTAGTCTACTAGGATATCAATCTAGTTAGGATACTAACTTATCTAGTCACTCTCAAACACTAACACCAATTACCCACAATAACCCTCCTAACTACCCCTCTCAAAACCCACTACTAGGCTCTAACTAAGGACAATACTAAGGGTTAGATAGGGCATTAATAGGGTCTAAGAGTGGAGCAAATTGGGGTTCAAATGGTATATGTGAAGGTATGTGGATAGGTAAATGTGGAAGAGAAAATAGATGAATGAATGAATGAGTTGATAAATAAAACATGGAAGGATGAATGTTTGTATGAATGTGTGAAGGGTGGAGGGATGAATGATGTATAAATGAATGAAAGAATGAAAGGAATCAATTGAATGAATGGAATAGAAAGATGAATTCATGGGTGAATGAATTGATGCATTTGAGTGAATGAATGGTGAAAATGAATGCATGGATGAGTGAATTAATGGGGGAAGAATGAAGGGAATGGGTGAACTAATGGATATGTGAATGGGGCTGTTATGGACTGATTTTGTGGGTGAATATAGACTGAAATATATATGATATTGGGGCTGAAATATGGGTGTATATGTGGCTGAATTATAGGCTAATACATGGTTGAAATGGGGGTCAATAATGGGCTGAATGGACAGGTTTTGTGGGCTGTTTGTTGGCTGAATTGAAAGTGGTTTGGGCTGGACTTTAGGGACTAAAATGTGGCTACATGGCTGTCCCTAATGGACTGGAACATGGGGCTTAATAGGGCTGTTATGTGGACTGGATTGGGGCTGAAATGGGGAACAGTTTTGGGACTGAAACAAGGCTGAATTGGGGCTGGTTTGAAGGGCTTTTTGGGACAGTTTTGGGGCTGCTATGGGGGACTTCTTGGCTGATTTGGCTGTACAAAATATGGGACTGTTTTGCCTAAAATGCAGTCCCCATTTGGGGACTGCTGCTGCCCTTACGGCTGCTGCCATGGGCAGCAGCTCACTGAAATGGCTGCTCCCTAATCCCTTCTTCCCCCTTTCAATCCTTCCCTCTAATTCTCTCTACATCTCAATCTCTATTATTCTCTATATATCCCTCTATTCTCTCACACTCTAATCTCTACTCCCCACACACACTCACATACATATATATATACACATATGTACACACACACATACATATATATATACACATATGCACACACACCCATACATATATACATAAGGGCACACACACATGAAAATAAATATATATATAGCTACATAGATATAGATACACAAACACAATATATATATATATTTTGACACACCATATATATATATATATATATATATATATATATATATATATATATATATATATATATATATATATTTGACCATATATATATATATATATATATATATATATATATATATATATATATATATATATATATATATATATATATATATATATATATATTTGACCATATATATATATATATATATATATATATATATATATATATATATATATATATATATAAAAATATATATATATATATATATATATATATATATATATATATATATATATATATATATATATATATATATATATATATATATATATATATATTTGACCATATATATATATACATATATATATATATATATATATATATATATATATATATATATATATGGTCAAAAAAAAAAAAAAATATATATATATATATATATATATATATATACATAACACACTCATTCCATAATATAAATTAGACTCACACACACCAATAAATATATATAGGAACAAATGGCGATACGAGGAGTACTTTTACTCGGTGCCTCAGTTGATTGCTGAAATTCGCCGTCAGATTGGGAAAGCTTTGAGACGGTGTAAGCACAAGCCGGTGATCCCTGGCACTTGGCACATAGTTGGTGTTGGATAGCTTTTGTAACATGTAATTTCTTCTCATCAATAAAATTACTGGTTTACCAAAAAAAAAATATATATATATATATATAAATATATAAATATATATATAAAAATATATATATATATATATATATATATATATATATATATATATATATATATATATATATATGGAGACACATACATATATATATATATATATCTAACCATGAATATATATATATATATATATATATATATATATATATATATATATATATATATATGTATATATATATATGAAACATTAAGGGTAATTTTCTAGGAATCTAAAATCTGAAATTAAAATAAGAATAATCAATCACACAAATATAAACCACATGGTGTGTCCAAAATTGGGGGTTTCCCACATGGACACAAAGCACAACACAAAGGACACTCCTATGACGTCCAAATGGACACGAAATGGACACAAATGGAGATACAACCATGGGGGTCATTCCTACGGGTCTAAAATAATTCTATATGCATGTTGGGGTAGTTTAGAGGAGAGGTTATGCCTTCCGGGAGAGAGATTCAAAGAAAAAGCCTTCCGACACGACCCCGACACGTAGAGATTCCAAATGGACACGAACGAGCTCCGAATCCTCCCAAACTTTGCTAGCTCCTTCCTTTCATGGAGTAGAGAAGAGATGAAGAAGATTTGGTGGAAGGAGAGGTTGATTTGGTGGAGAAATCAATGGGCTTGCTCTCTAAAATTTGGGGAAGAACATGAGAGAGAAAATGGATGGATAAAATAAAATGGAAGAGATGATGACTCACCCCTTATCCCCCCCCTATGGCTGGCCCAAAAAGTGCCTAGGTGTCCTATTTTGGAAAGTCTAATATGCCCCCCACTTGCTTAAATGAATTAAATTAGGAAAGGCTTTAGGTTGAGGCTAAATTAGTCTAGTTTTAAGTCTCTAATTAAACTAAATCTATCCATAAATAATTAGTCTAACCACTAACTAAAATAAATATCATGTGGGCCATGGCTAACTAATGTGTGGGTCCACTAGAGTCAAAACTACCCCGGGTCCCCGTTTCAAGCCGGATTGAGCTGAAATTCGAACCCGACTCAAATAACCCCAAAACAATATCATAAATAATAAAATAAATTTCAAAAATATTCTAAAATACAAAATGACAAAAATACCCCTGTTTCTGGAAACTGGGGGTGATAAAGAGTCTTAAGAATATCAATATGACCCTGGGCGCATTGTCGGGCCAAGGCAAAAGAGGTCCCTCGTTCCACAGCAGCCGCAACCCCCCTCTTCAAATGGCGATAGAAGCTGTCAACCATGTCCTGTGACGCTTCGTCCAGAACCTCCGTAGAGGATGACGTAAAAGAAAGTGTGGCCGGCAATGTCGAAGGAGGCACACTAGAACTTGCCACCAGAGGGACAAATTCCGAGCGAAAAGATGCACGGATAGCGGCTAACTCCTCCTCCGCCACTCGAAGAATCTGGACACCCGACAAAGTAGAAAGGTCGACACTCGGAGCCGCCTGAGCAGAAGAGGACGCAAGGACCATTGTCCCCTGCCCCGGCTGTGCCGCCACCTGACTTCCCAAACTCGAGCCAGCGGGAAGCCCTTCAATATGAGTCGGAAGAGGAGGGGGTACGCTCCTCTCCGCCAGTTCCCCTTCGGTAGAGCCTGTCTCAACAATGTCCATCATCGGCACTGGAGAGGCAGGACCTGTATGTCCAGAGCAACCATCAATCAGTCTAACCCGAAAGATGTGATGATAGAGTAGATAGGCCTCCTCACAAGTTAAGATTTGGCTTATCTTACCAAGGAAGGAGCATGAAGGCTACAGTTCGCTCGCAACTGCCGTCTTCTCCTCATGCGCGACCTCCAAGTGAAGCTTAGCTGATTCTTCTGCCCCAGCCACCCCGAAAAGGGATCCAGCCAGTTCAGCTTCACCCCGTTGAAATTCAACTATCTCAGGGACAGGTGCAGCAGAGCCCCTGCCACCATGGGTTGAGTCCTCAGCTAGGTGGGACTCCTCGACCGCCTCCGGAAGAGCCCCAGCAGAAATGATAGCGGTGCACATGTCATTGACCAAAGTGGTCAGGGCCGGATCGACCTCAGCAGCCGGTTCTCGAGAAACCAACTCCTAGGATTTCGCCCCCTCTCATGAAGGAGATTCATCCGAAGAAATAAGCCGACTCTTGGGACTCCCCCCAAAAGACGGCTCAAATCAAAGGCTATCAATGCAAAGATTTGCACATATGGCATGAAGACGTGGCAAGGAGCCTATGTGGCCAAGAAGCCTATGCGGCTGGAAGGCCCATGCGGCTCAGATGGCCATGCGGCTGAGGAGGCCATACGGCTGAGACATCCATGCGGCCAGAACATCCTATGCGGCCCGAAGAGTTTTTACATGGCCATGCTTCTTATTTAAAGTATTTTAATTTTGCAAATTATAAACTTTGAAGGGGGTCTTGTAGAAGCATGGAAAAGAATAAAGAAAGATCTATGCGGCTCCGACAGAAGGATACCCATGCGGCTCAGGATCCCCAAGCGGCTCAGAAGTCCATGCGGCTCTGGAGTCCATACGGCTCAGAAAGAAGCCACGTGGCCTTCAACAGTTCTTCTCCACATTCGGCTGTATTTAATGCCCTGACGGCCGCTCTGACAAATGACAGCTATGACAGCTCTGACATAGGGACGTAATAATGACTCTGATATGATGGCATGATCCTAGGAAAGAGGAGAAAATCTCCTTACAGCTGGCAAAATCTACCAAGTCCCGAGGCCACTCCATGTGGCTGCCTATTTGCATGCGGCTGCCCATCCGTATGCGGCTGTCTATCCCCATACGACTGTCTATCACCATGCGGCTGCCCATCTGCATGCGACTGCATATCTCCATGCGGTTGCCCATCTGCATGCGGCTGCCCATCCCCATGCGACCACCTATCCACGTGCGGCTGCCCATCCTCATGCGACTGCATGTTTCATGCGGCTGAGAGGATCCCCCCATATGCGGCTCGGCCCGGACAGTCCAGTTTAGACACGTGGCGATCTTCGCTACAATTGAGACACATGGCGCTCTTCGCAGCAATTGAGACACGTGGCAGTCTTATCTTCCCTGGAATTATGGGTGCTAACAAATCCTAACAAAATCAGATTTGTTACGATCATCATAATTGCCCAGATCAAATCAAATCAAGTAAATTAGATACGTGGCAGGCTATCATAAATCGCGAATATTCATGGCAATCAACATTTATTGCCCACAGAGATTTGATGTAATCACATTAATTGCTCAGATTTATTATATTCAAGATGAACGGCCCAGATTAAGTGATCCTTAACCGCTGACTTCTGAAGGAGGCAATCATTTGCAAACCCTAATGATGACTCCACTCCTATAAATAGCAAGGTGCCATTCCCTTGCGAAAAGGGACATTCTCTTATTTAAAAAAACAGCAGAGAAAAAAGAGAAGAGCAGAAAGAGAGCGAAAAAAAGAGAGAGCACTACAGAGATATCCAGAGATCCAGCAACCGAAGGCGCAGAGGAGTCTCCCCATACGTCCAAGAGCATTTCTTCACCAGAGCCAAGGCTACATCCGATCGTCCAAGGAGTAAGGCAGAGCTGTCGTCGCTTTTCCGAGCCTCTACCGTCACCCCCCCCAGAAAAAACTAAACAATTGTACTTAGATTACTGTGCCTAGGTTTTCGTCCCTAGGCTTTCTTTGTACGAGCGACTTTGTATTGTGAAGTAAAAGTTTAGTCCTCCGATATAATTGTTTTGTTCTTTTATAATCAATGGCAAACAGAGCCTTCGTAAGAAAACTCGTGTGTAAGAAGTTGGCGAGCTCTTCGGATCTAAACTCGTGTGTAACTATTTACTCAAATAGTAGATTAAAGCCGGAGGAAGTTTTGGGACTGTAGTGCTCCTTGGGAGGATACCAGGATACATCGAGTGTGAATCTCTATCTCTTTTACTCTTCATTAAAATAGTTGTAAATTGCTTAATAATTATTTTATTACCCTATTCACCCCCTCTAGGGTTCTACAATAACAACGTGGAAACTTGTACTGAAACAAGCACAACGATGTGCTAAAGTGAATCTTGTGTCCACGCCTATGCCCTCGTCCGAGTCGCTTCGAGACCTAGCTCCTAAGAGAACTCTTCTATAAATTAGTGACCAAAAAAATAAATGTTCCTAGGATGGCTTGAACCTTTTCCTCTAGAAAAACATCCCATCAAAATAATCACATGGGGTACAACTCCACATTTCCACAAGTTAATAATAGAAAATCTTATGTTGAAATACACATTTAGGATTACCACATGTATATGAGACTATTTTCTAGAAATCAATTTCAATAATCTCTAAAAAATATTAGTTACAAGTTTTTAATGTTAGTTTCTAGCTAACAAACAATCATTTTAATAAGGATGAACATAAATTAGAACGGGGGAGGCTGCTGTTGTGTCCCGTCCCGCTCAGTCAATCGAAGAAATCGAAACGTCGACGGCGTTCGGACTTAGCCACGCAATGGCTTGCTAGAAGACTCGCTCAGGTGGGATAGTTTCGGTGAACTTGCCTCATCTTAACCTTCACATAATAAATCATATGTTTTCAACTTGCACAAGTTAGGCTTGATAATAAAAGAGACGCATCCACATAGCTAAGAGAATAAACCTGACGGGTCGGGAGTATTAGAACATGGAAAAAGGTCCCACGGTCTTCTTAGAAGTTTGCTCAACGTGCTTTTAAAATAACACTCGATTCTCCGTCCTGTGGCTTGGGAGAAAGAAAGCTGATTTAAGTTGCCACAAAGTTAAAAACTTAGCCTAAGTCATAGGCGTCGCCCGCATGAATGCTTGATAAAGCATGCACGGTCCCATCGTCCAGGGCTTGGCATTGCCTTGCTCGTCCCACAGGTTAAGTTACAGTGCACGTTGCATAGCACGACTTGTGGCGTAAGTTTAGGAACCTAAAGAACTTGGTTGTTCAAGTCGAACGCGTGCACGACACGTTCCCTCGAGGCAAAGCTTGACGCAGCCTTTGCTCGTCAAGTTATTACACAAATAAGTTAGGCAAAGTTATATTGGTCTATCAAAGCCATTTCTAGCACTGTCCCACTCTTTCTGCGGTTGTCAAGTCATATAGTCCCACGATCTTAAGGCTCGTCATATAAGTATATGACTTGAGCGATAGTATTGCCTAGAGAACAAGATCTGTCTAAGGCACGAACCACGATTGGTTTAGAAAAAAGCATACCATGGACAAAGGAACACGTTATGTTCAAGTTAAGATGGAAGACTACTCATTAGTCGTTCCCTGGATTTCAAAGGATAGAAGTTCACGCGACTAGTTGTCGCCGAGATTGGTCTCGCTACTTGGGAGTCTCGATAAGGAAGTACACGAGATCGGTCCCGCTACTAGGGAGTCTCAATAAGGAAGTACACGAGATCGGTCATGCTACTTGGTAGTCTCGACAAGGAAGTACACGAGATCGGTCCCGCTACTTGGGAGTCTCGATAAAGAAGATCATGAGATCGATCCCGCTACTTGGAAGTCTCAATAAGGAAGTACACGTGATCGGTCCCGCTACTTGGGAGTCTCGAAAATGAAGTACACGAGATCGGTCATGCTACTTGGTAGTGTCGACAAGGAAGTACACGAGATCGGTCCTGCTACTTGGAAATCTCGATAAGGAAGTTCACGAGATCGGTCCCGCTACTTGGGAGTCTCGATAGAAAGTTGGAAAGCATGGTCATGATTAAGGAAGGACTTGGTAGATCGAGTTGAGTCTTGCATGGTCATTGGACAACTTGCGCGCAAGGTGAATTCTTCGAACGATCCTGGGGCGCCGGGTTTGTGTCGGCCTAAGAGGAATTGCAGATATTGTACGGCCTTTATCGACGGTACGACTCGATTGAATTGAACCGTTACAATATGGGCTAAGAGTCATTCGGTGGGAACTCGTACCTCGCACGCGGATGGTCACCATATGCAAAGATCCATGATAGCTTGATATTGTTAGTGACCACTCATATAGATGTGTCTGCATAAGAGCGACTATTCGTGTGCATGCCTTTGGATTGCGTCGAGTGCTAGCAAGTTGCAAGTTGGGTTAACATGACGTAATTGTAGCAAGTGCTAACCTTGAATCGGTGCAGGCTAGGTGTGCACGGTTGCAACACCATTCTGGAGCCTAATATTTGGCTATAGCAAGGACACGTGCTTCAGCATGAATGTGGCATTATCATCGAGTCGTCTTGAGTTAAGTTAGAAAGGGCCGTAAGGCAAGCTGGTTAAGTCTGGTTGATCCTTGGGAGGTACGGCCTCGATCTTAAAGCACGATCAAGTCTATTGGCACGACCAGCACGAGTCATCCCCTTGACGTTATTGGCACGAGAATGGTCTTGAGGCACATAAAATAAATAAAAGTCTTGGCACGGCCGAGTTGCGTAAGTTTTTACTTGGCGATGCACTGCCTCGAAAATATTGAAGCCACGAATAGAGTATAACACGACCCTGTCATTGCGTTGCCAAGTATAGGCCAAGGGGTCTCGGTCCTAAAATTGATCCTAAGCTAAGACTAGCAAGATAATCAAAAAGGGAATTAAGCTGCATAAAGTAAATGAACGTGTCAGTTTTGTATGAGTGGGCGAGGAGCTCACCCCACCAGTATAGTTAAGTACTGACACCCACACAGTTTTCATGTACAGGCACAGATAGAAGCCCGATGGCGCGGAGCTCGCTTGGATGCGTCGAGGCATGGAGTTCCTTGGCGTTTCGAGGCGTGCGATTGTATGGAGTGAGAACTTATACGGAAGATAATGTATGGACACCGCCATTCCATAAAATCTGCCACTCGTCGCTTGAAGCTTATATTGAAAAATGAGAAAGAGCAACGTGACTTGTAATATGAGAGAAAAGTGAGCTTGATAGACTTGTAATTTGGCCTTGTGCCCACCGTTGTAATCTTTATTTCAATATCAATAAAAGAGCATTTTGAATGACCTGTGTTTTACTTTACATTTTCTGCTGCTGTTATTCAATGTTTCTGCTTGGGACTTCTGTGCGACGACCCCGTCGCTTAGCATGTAATCGGCCGTTATGGACCTGCCGTACGTGAGCGCAATTTAGGCTCACGCGGTATCACGCCTTAGCGAGGACGATCGCTCCTACGAGAGCGGGGCATGACATAATAGTATCATTGCACGGCTTTACGTCCTTGGACTTTCGATTAAATTCTTTAACTCGGATGTTTCCATAAACTCTGAAGTATTGGTTCCACAAATTGATATCGTTGATGCGCTCTCTCTCAAATGTCGCATGGCATGTCCATATAATAAGTCTAAATATTTTGCAAAATCATACGAAAGACATTCAGCTAAACAAAAGTTCAAGTAAAGGATGGTTGGCTAAGTCGGGCTGGGCATATACACCAAGAATTGTGTTGACCTTAGCAAAGTCGAGTGCGGGATTCAAATTATGTCGAACGATAATGAGTTAGACTCGATTGAGTATACGAGATGACTACTTATAGAGGTGCCATTAGACGATGTTATCGTCGATGTGTAATAAATGAGCGTGCTTGGGCTCGAACGAAAATCTGAAGCATGATTCGAAACTTGTTTCGAAGATTTGTTGAATGACTTTCTTCCCGAGTCGTGTATGGGATAGCCTTGGAGATGTTATTCGATTGAGGATATGGGATCCCAATGATTCTATCAGTAAGCGTCGTATGTATGCAAAGTCTTAATCGAGTATCATTTAGTAAGTTATAATCTTGAAGATTTTGATGATTTGATTCGAATAGAATGATAATCGACGCACACGGGATTAGAATTTGCATTGAGCGCGAAATGCAAGTGATAAGGAAAAAGGTAGATCAAAATCGAAAAAAAGTTAAGGTATAAGAACGGATGACTTGATCGAAGAAATCGATATGAATCGTGTACAAAAGCTAGCACGATTGGATGATATCGTACATCGAATATTTGAGAATGACTCTAAGGATTGGAATTAATGTTGCTCGATGTTTGAGTTAGCATAGATCGATGCAACTTGATAAAATTCGTTGTTCGATGACTTTAGATAGTTGGATTAATATACGTGATTTTAGATTTGAACGGATTGAGCATGTAACTGGTTTGGAAGATAATGATCGAACTTGATCTTGAATGTCGAGGAGATTATCCAGTTCGTACAATAGAATCAGTCTCACGACTCGAAATTTGTTACAAATGAAGATCGTCAGGTTACGTATATCATCGATGGTATTGAAGCGTATCAAAGATCGATATACGATAACTCGGGGGTACTCTGATTCGAGGAATGACGATCATGCAAAATATTATTATTCCGATGGATGCTATGCTTGGGATTTTGATAAAATGAATATTGGATGAAAATAATTGTGTCTTGATGGTTACGCTGATAACCATAATGTCGACGTTCTTGTCTTGCGCAAGCACAACTCCAGCCTCGCCCATGCGTCATGTCGGATTTGGGGATGATCGTTCCGCGTGAGCTCGGACATGGTGATTCATGTCGCGGGAACGATCGAACTCGAGAAATCAAGATGTGGCAATTTGGATTGCTTCGACTTGTGGTTTGAGGTGGAGGTAGATTCGAGGATGGATCGGACTTGTGATTGATGATTGAGTAAACTTGAGGATTGAGGACATCCAATCTGTGTATCAAAAATGAATTAGTCTAGACTTAAAACAAGAGTTACGCTCCGATGAACGATTATTCTGCGGGAGCGTTGCATGGTGATTTCAGGCCGATCGTGGATAATCGAACTTGCGTGAGATTGGGGCGTGACATATTGTTAAAGTCAGACGACATTGTGATCGATTACGTGAATTGGTATAAATAATTTAAGAAATATGAAATAAGAATTATGGTTTAGAGACAAGTCGTGTCATAGCATGCTTAACTTGGAAAAAATATATTGGCGGATTATATCGAATATGTTTGAAAATGATAGACTATGCAAGTTGCTTGTGGGATGAACGATATTAATATGTCAAGGAAATGGTTGAACATGACTCAGTGTAGGATGGCTTTGCTGAATGACTCGGACCCCTTCGACTAAGTATTACAAGTGCGAATAGGAGATATATATGCTCGATGTTTCAAAATTTGAGTGATGCGGGCTTGGGTAGAAAATCTCGTACTATCAACTTTGGTTTGACTCTAGGATTGGGGGTCAGTACTGACATTATTGTTGGGAAACTATGATTCCAATTCTGACATTGACTTTAGCCTTGAGAAATGGCCTAGCAGGTTATGCGAGATGTGCATGTCGCTATAGTTAGCATTGGAATGATTAATCTTGAGGATTGGTATGGATGGATGGAATTGATTCTAGAGTATGAAATACCCACTCACGAGACTCGACTAACATTCATATATTTCAGGGACGCCTGAATATGTGCATGATGCGACTCAAGTGAGAATGACGAATTCTCTATCATGCGGCTTGGCTGAAATGCATGTATTTTGGGGACACGCACGATCCAGCCAAGTGATATGTTGAATTCAGGTAAGACTTGAGGAATGGAAAAGTGTCGAGGATTTTGAAATCGTGTTTTAAAGAAAAGATTGAGGGTAGTGCGAGCATGGCTCGAATTGAAGAAATACATTTGCGTAGTGTGTGCGAGAGTTATATAATGTTAAATAAAGTGATAAGTCGATGAGTAAGTACACAGTTAGTTTCGAAGATGAAACTTTTTTTGAGTGGTGTATGATATAGTGCCCCGTCCCGCTCAGTCGATCAGAGAAATCGAAATGCCGATGCCGTTTGGACTTAGCCACGCAATGTCTTACTAGAAGACTCGCTCAGGTAGGATAGTTTCGGTGAACTTGTCTCATCTTAGCCTTCACATAATAAATCACATGTTTTCAAGTTGCACAAGTTAGGCTTGATAATAAAAGAGACGCATCCACATAACTAAGGGAATAATCCCGATGGGTCAGAATGTGTTAGAACATAGAAAAAGGTCCCACGGTCTGCTTAGAAGGTTGCTCAGCGTGCTTTTAAAATGACACTCGATCCTTCATCCTGTGGCTTGGGAGAAGGAAAGCTGGTTTAAGTTGCCACGAAGTTAAGAACTTAGCCTAAGTCATAGGCATCGCCCGCATGAATGCTTGATAAAGCATGCATGGTCCTATCGTCCAGGGCTTGGCATTGCCTTGCTTGTCCCAAGGGTTAAGTTATAATGCACGTTGCAGGGCACAGCTTGCGGCATAAGTCTAGGCATCTAAAGAACTTGGTTGTTCAAGTCGAACACGTGCAAGACACGTTTCCTCGAGGCAAAGCTTGACGCAGCCTTTGCTCGTCAAGCTGTTGCACAAATAAGTTAGGCAAAGTTATGTTGGTCTATCAAAGCCATTTCTAGCACTGTCATGCCCTTTCTGCGGTTGTCAAGTCACATAGTCCCACGATCTTAAGGTTCATCATATAAGTATGTGACTTGAGCGATAGTGTCACCTAGAAAATAAGGTCTATCTAAGGCACGAGCTACGGTTGTTTTAGGAAAAAACATGCCAAGGACAAAGGAATACGTTATGTTCAAGTTAAGATGGAAGACTACTCATTAGTTGTTCCCTGGATTTCAAAGGATAGAAGTTCACGCGATTGGTTGTCGTCGAGACCGATCCCGCTACATGGGATTCTCGATAAGGAAGATCACGAGATCGGTCCCACTACTTGGGAGTCTCGATAAGGAAGTATACGAGATCGGTCCCGCTACTTGGAATTCTCGATAAGAAAGAACACGAGATCGGTCCTGCTACTTGGTTGTCTCGACAAGGAAGTACCCGAGATCGGTCCCGCTACTTGGGAGTCTTGATAAGGAAGATCACGAGATCGGTCCCGCTACTTGGGAGTCTCGATAATGAAGTACACGAGATCAGTCCCGCTACTTGGCAGTCTCGATAAGGAAGTACACAAGATCGGTCCTGCTACTTGGTAGTCTCGACTAGGAAGCACACGAGATCGATCCCGCTACTTGGGAGTCTTGATAAGAAAGTTCACGAGATCGGTCCCGCTACTTAGGAGTCTCGATAGAAAGTTGTAAAGTATGGTCATGATTAAGGAAGGACTTGGTAGATCGAGTTGAGTCTTGCATAAACATTGGACAACTTGCGTGCAAGGTGAATTCCTCGAACGATCCCGTGGCGCCAGGTTCGTGTCGGCCTAGGAGGAATTGCACATATTGTACGACCTTCATCGATGGTACGACTCGACTGAAGTAAATCGATACAATATAGGCTATGGGTCATTCGGTGGGAGCTCGTACCTCGCACGCGGATGGTCACCGTATGCAAACATCCAAGATAGCTTGACATTGCTAGTGACCACTCATATAGATGTGCTGGCATAAGAGTGGCTATCCGTATGTATGCCTTTGCATTGCGTCGAGTACTAGCAAGTTGCAAGTTGGGTTAACAAGGCATAATTGTAGCAAGCGCCAACCTTCAATCGGTGCGGGCTAGGTGTGCACGGTTGCAACACCATTCTAGAGCCTAATATTTGGCTATAGCAAGGACACGTGCTTCGGCATGAATATGGCGTCATCATCAAGTCGTCTTGAGTTAAGTCAGGAAGGGCCGTAAGGCAAGCTGGTTAAGTCTGGTTGGTCCTTGGGAGGCACGGCCTCGATCTTAAGGCACGATCAAGTCTATTGACACGACCAGCATGAGTCATCCCCTTGACATCCTTGGCACGAGAATGGTCTAGAGGCACATAAAATAAGTGAAAGTCTTGGCACGATCGAGTTGCATAAGTTTCTACTTGGCGAGGTACTGCCTCGAATATATTGAAGCCACAAATAGTGTATAGCACGACCCTGTCGTTGCATTGCCGAGTATAGGCCAAGGTGTCTTGGTCCTAAAATTGATCCTAAGGTAAGACTAGCAAGATAATCAAAAAGGGAATTAAGCTGTACAAAGTTAATGAACGTGTTAATTTTGTATGGGTGGGCGAGGAGCTCATTCCACCAGTACAGTTGAGTACTGACACCCACACAATTTTCATGTGCAGGCACAGGTAGAAGCCTGATGGCGCAGAGCTCGCTTGGATGCGTCGAGGCATGGAGTTCCTCGGCGTTTCGAGGCATACGACCGTATGGAGTCAGAACTTATACGGGACATAATTTATGGACATCGTCATTCCACAGAATCTGCCACTCGTTGCTTGAAGCTTGTATTGAGAAATGAGAGAGAGCAGAGTGACTTATAATATGAGAGAAAAGTGAGCTTGAGAGACTTGTAATTTGGCCTTGTGCCCACCTATGTAATCTTTATTTCAATATCAATAAAAGAGCATTTTGAATGACTTGTGTTTTGCTTTAGATTTTTTGCTGCTATTATTCAATATTTTTGCTTGGGACTTATGTGCGATGACCTCGTCGCTTAGCCTGTAATCGGCCGTTATAGACCTACCTTACGTGAGCGCAATTTAGGCACATACGGCATCACGACTTAGCGATGACGATTGCTCTTATGGGAGCGGGGCATGACAGCTGCCCCTTCCTGATTTTTTTGGTTACCCTTGTATAGCTAATGTATTTTATATACGTACACTCAGAGCGACTCCATGGCTAGGCCACCTAGGCATGGGCCTAGGCCCCCTAAATTTTATAATGATTCCAAAAAATTTACAAAGGTTCCAAAATTTTACAAAAGTCTGAAAAAGTTCTATAACATAATTTTATAAAGGTCTAAACTTTTATATATGGACTTCCATTTTCAAAATTTGCCTCTTCTCAAAATGATTTTTATTTTTTATCCCCTCTACCCATCCCTGCCCCACCCCACCCAAAAGAGAGGTATGAACAAGATGTAAAGACATGTTGGTGTACAAATAGGTTACAAAGTACAAATAAGTTAATCTACACCTAAGAGCATCAATGGTAAGGTTTATCCCAATTTCTACATTCTAGATTCAGAATCTAGGAGTCCATTTTATATAATAGTATAGTTCAATTAGAGTTTCATGATGATCCATTTCCAACCACATGAGCTATAATCTGGACCTTGGAATTTCTATATGCAGAATGTATGAACACATTTTGTAGAATAGTAAGGCTCAATTTGGAACCTTAATTTCTAGATTCTAGATTTTACATTAGTTTTTGAAAAAAAAGTAAGGATGACACATGGATCTATATCAATTCATCTTATTGTATCCCAAGATTTATTTGTTTACTATTCTCGTACAAACTCAATACATTCTACATATATTATATATTACAAATTTGCACCTCAAGATGTTTTTTAAGCTCCATCTACCACTACCAAAATAAGTCATATTGGCGACGACATTAGCGACTCCAGCTAAATACGTCGCTATTTTTTCTCTATTTAGCGACGTATCAAAGTGACGTCGTTGAACATCGTATTCAGCGACGTTTAGCGACTGATTGCGACTAGCATTATGGTTTGGAAAGAACAACTCGCGATTTAGTCACAAAACGTCGCTGATTGATTATATTCAGCGATGCTTTGTGACTCTTACACCAGTACGTCGCAAGTTTATTAGTTAACAACAACGTTTAGCAACATCTTTATAAGACATCGCTAAAATCTTTCATATAGGATGCTGGACATCGATCAAATTTATTTTCTTTCCCCTAAAATTTTCGATCTCCTGCACGCCTCGAACCTCAAATCTCTCTCCCCCTCCCCCTCTCGTCTCCGGCGACCTCCTTTCCCCTCCTCTCGTCTCCGGCGACCCCTCCCCGCGTCGACCCCTCCCCTCGGTGACCCCCGTCCCTTCGTCACACCTCCACCGTCGAGCCCCGTCATCGACGCCGACCCGACCAGGACTCCGTCGCTGCTCCATCCCCAGTGACCCTGACCCGACTCCAACCAAGGCAAGTAAACCCTAACCCTAGCTCCCTCCTCCTGATGTACTGACACAGACACGACACGCACACACGCTGACATGACACACACACGCTGACACGATATGCATACATACTAACACGACACACTGATATTGACACTGACATGACACGCTGACACGACACACACACCCGTGCTGACATGACATGCTATTTATTGTGTCACACTCACATGCTTGTGAGTATGTGACTGTTTGGAGAGGAGAGGACTCTCAAAAAATAGTTTTATGTGGCAACTCCATTGTACGAACACATGAGTGGCTATGGGCTAATGTGTATCCTAGTGAGTGAGTGTTAGAGTGAGGTATCCTATGAGTGAACTTGAGTGTCTAGGAGGTGAGTAACCTGTGACAGGTTAGAACATGAGGTATCCTAAGAAGTATATAGCATGATTTAAAGTATTGGTCAATACAGATCCGATACGGCTGATACCGATACGGTTTGGCATGTCCCGGTCCGATACCGACCGATACCCGATACTTACCGATACCAACATTGAAGGTCTCTTTTTCGGTCAATTCGGCCAAGAAAATTAAACAAAAAAGACAAATCATCAAGGGTTTAAAGCAAAATAAGATCGTAAAAACATGTAAAAAAAGAAAATCAATCTATTATATGTAAACCAATCACTAAGGGTGATTACAATGTTATTTAATTTTAAAAGTACTACGAAATAACACTAAAAATACTAAAATTATGCCTAAATCTATAAAATATATGTTTTTAAATATAAACAATTTATTAATAATTTTTTTCGATACCAAAAAATCTGATACTCCGATCTGAAACCGCCGATACTACCGATATCGCCAATACCAATACTCGTAGGAATAGTCCGATACCGATTCTGATACCGATACTGTGAACCTTGGTATATAGAGTATCCTAGTACCTAGAGTGTATATAGAGTATCCTAGTACCTAGAGTGTATAGAGTATCCTAGTACCTATAGAGTATCCTCATGAGTGTATAGAATATCCTAAGATATTGAGGATTACCTACTCTAAGAACCTTGCTAAGAAGTATTGTAACGCCCCAAAACCAGAGTACTGGAGAGCGGGGGCATACATAGCCAGCTACGTATATTGAAGTGCAATCCACCTCGCTATACGGTCACGGCTGTCTAAATATATGAGGGTTTAAATACAAGCCATCAGTCTCTTATGGTCATGGACAAGCCTATTGTCTCAATCTCAAGCAAGTAGTAACAGTTACAAGATGTCAGAGCACCAAATATACAACAGTAAGACATCCCATACATTACATATTTGGATGATCATGAAGCTAGTCATACAAAATGTCAAGACTAGTAAGAGTTTCAGTCATACATGATCAACCCTAGGATTTACCAATCATGTTACAGCCCTTAGGCAGACAGTAAGTAAAGTGTAATCGAGCTAACACGTGCTCGTCGGCTAAATGCCTCAAAAGAATATTTTTACAATAAAGTGGGAGAACAAACGGGAAACCCACTCGTTGCCTTGGTTACGCCTGGTGGTCACCATCTGGCTGGAAGGTAGGGAGATCCTCTGGAGCTGCTCCAATATTTGGCCATACAAAACCAGCTGGGTCAGATCCCAGAAAGAGCAAGTGCCACAAAGGAGGCTTCACTTAGGAACAAAAACCAGCAATTAGCACAAAACATAAAAATATAAAATAAAACTGGAGATATGGAAATCCTGATGATATACAGTAAGATAACTATAGAACTATTCAGATAACCGAGTTACAACCCTTAAACCAAACAAGGATCGAGGTTGTAACCCTTCATCTGAATGGAACTTGGTTTCTCGCCATTTATCGGATAAACAAAGCACAAGTAATCAGGTCAGGTTACAATCTTGTACATGATCAGGAAAAGATGAGATTGGGCTAAACTCCATCCAATCAATCATGGCCAAGCAATAATTATGGCTTGATACTTTAACTAACTAGGGTTATCACAGGCCTAGTTACTAGCAAGATGCAATAAGATTACTCCAACAGCCACAAGCCCTGCAGACCATCCAGGTTATCCAGGTCGAATATCTTGTTCATGAAGGGTGCAACACATGGCAGTATGCTGGAAATGTGCCCTACTCGTCGGCAGGATACAAGTCCTCAGGCGCGCCCAGATAACGGGATTGCCTGTAGCTGGAAAATCTCTTCATGACTAATGGATTATTCTAGTTATTAGCCTTAGTTGAATTCAGTAGGTACCCTGACCGTGGGACTCAGGGGTCCCTGTCCTCGACATGATGCAAGAAAATACTGATTTATTTTGTACAAATACAATCGTCCACGGTGACCAGGCCATTCATTCTTGTCATGTCAAGCTAGCCATCGCAATAGCATATCAAGGTATATCATGTCAGGTTTACTTGTTAGGAGTACACCACGGCAGACCACTAGCATGTCATGTCACTTATCAAGAGTGCACCACTACGGGTCACTGTCGTGTTCATGGTACACGTGCAAAGTTTATATGGTACAAGCATTCTATCAGGGACCCAGATTATACTGAGGATCATAAAACATGAGCATAACAGTAACAATTCGTATAAAATGCAAGGGCTATAGAAGAGCCATGCGACTAGGGTTCAGGGCGCATGCGGCTAAAAGGGGAAAGGGCGCATGAAGGGGGCAGGGGATAAGGATGCATGCGGTTGGAGAATAACTCATGCGGCTGGGAGGGGATAGATCCCATGCGGCTCAGGGGATCGAGTCCATGCGACTGAGGAAAAAGAAGTTCATGCGGCTGAAGGGAATCGGGTCCATACGGCTGAGGGAAAAAGAAGTTCATGCGGCTGAGAGGGAACTGGGCTTTATGCGGCCAGGAGAAAATGAGTCCATGCGGCTCGGTCAATCAGGGTCATGCGGCCCGGTCCAAGCAATGCCATGCGGCTAGGCCCCATGTGACTGGGGGTTCAAGTCCAGACGGTCAGGGGATCAGAATTTCATACGGCCAGGAATAGCGAGTTCATGCGGTTCGGAGAGCCATGCGGTTCAGGAGTCAATCCCAGCCAAGCGGCTAAGTCCCATGCGGCTGGGGACATACGGCTGGAGGAAACTTGCCGCATGAAAAGCCATGCGGTTAAGTACGGTTCTTCTTCTCCAATTTTTTGAGAAGAAGAACTATGAAGGCCATGTCCCAAGCTCCAATAATCCTTCCTCTATGGTCAGAATCCAGACTTCCATAGGTCAAAATGGGGCAGAATAAATTCCCTACAACATGGAACCATCAAAACTTGAAAATAGCAAGGTTAAATAGATCAAAACCCAAGAATTTCGAAAATGAAATAAACTTAGATGTACAACAAATGAGCCAGGGAATCCAAAATTGCTAAGTACTAAGGAAGCTAAAAATAGAGAAAAGAAGACATTAAAGCAATAAAATGGAGTTCTCTCGTGAAGCAAGCTGCACCTGCCGGCAGGAAAATGGGGTAGGTGGAGCTCTACGCCAAGAAGAAGGAGTAATTATGGAGTTATGAGGAGAGAGAAAAGTTAGGTGAGACATAAATGGTGATGGTGGTGGTAGATAGGTGGTCCACATGCAAAATCAAACTAAGCCGAACCGAACCACGATGAACCAAGCAATGAAATGCCAAAATAAACCATGCAAGAAGACATACAATACGAGACAAAAATTACGTGCACGTATACCAAAATACGTAATACGAACTATGGACATTACAAGTATCATAGTACCTACTTATGCCAAGCCTTTTGGGCCTATCAGAGTTATAGATTTTTTAAATGCTTGCATAAGTAAGAGTGTATAGAGTGAGTATACTAGTAGTATATCGTAGTATCCTAGAGAGTATAGAGTGAGCTTCCCTACTTCCTTTCTTCTCATCCGAGTCATTGAGATGACTATTCCGCATCATAGGATATCTACCTCAACCTCACCCTAGAGAAGTGTGGAAATATTAATATTAACCAAGGTTCACAGTATCGACACTACAAAAATTTGTCAGATTAGCGACATTTATAAACGTCGCTAATCTCGGCCAAAACGTCGCTAATTTAAGTTAGCGACATTTTTAGCAACGTTTTGGAAACAATGAAAAAAGTGTGTCGCTAATCGAAAAAACATCGCAAAACGTCACTATGGCGACGTAAATTAGCGACGGTCATAACGTCGCTAAATAGCGACGTTATTTGCGACGTTTCTTTGTGGTCGTCGATTAGCGACACATTAGCGACGTTTTTGTGACAATGTGGTGACATCAGATTGTCTGCCATGTCAGCAGTTTAGAGACGTTTTTAGCGACGTTCTATGCGTCGCTATATTTTAGCGACGCATATAAATGTCGCTAAAAATGTTGCTAAATCGTAGCGACGTATATAAATGTCGCTAAAAATATCGCTAAATTGGAAAAAAAATAAAAAAAATACAGAATCTAGAATGCAAAATACAGAATCCAACAGAAATCCAGAATCCAAAATACAGAATCCAGAATGTAGAAATACACTTGGGTTCGCCAACCCCTTCGGTGGAACACTCAACACCGGCACGCACAATACATTCCAGAATAAACAAAAAAATATAAAGAACAAATAATATCCTCAACGAATAATATAAGATACAAATATAAAAACAATGTCAATATCCTCAAATACGTACAAAGTAAAAATATAAAGTACAAAGTCCAAAATTGCAAAAACAAAACAACTGATCGCCTGGAGCTGGAGCCGGAGTTGGAGGAGGAGCGCCACTAGATGACTGTCGTCTCAACGCAAGGATCATCTAATACTCCTCTGGTGACATGCTGACGAGCATGTCCTCCCGTGCACCGTCGGATGTTGACGATGCTCCCGGTGTACCAGATGGTCGCTCCGTAGCCATCTCGCGGAACAGCTGCATCTGCTCGACTAACCGCTGCGTAGTCTCCTGCGTAGTACAGAAAATATATCACAGCATCTCAGTCGTCTCCTCAAGCCTCTCAAAACGTGAGATGAGCGCAGGATCGTCCGTATGCGGCTGTGACTGCGACACCACCATCCTCTGCAGCATCTCGTCACACAGAGCTACGATCTGCGCATCGATACTCTGCTAGACTAACAGCGAATCCTCAGTCTATGTGAGGTCGGGCACACTAGTGGCAGTCCTAGAGGCCTACGATGCAATGAAGGCACCATAGGAGCCCGTACCATAGTACGTACCCCTATGCATCCTACCAACGGCCCTCATCCATAGCTCATCATCTGACTGAACTACGACGGCCGGGGGTTACAGGAAAGTGCTAGCTCCAACTCCCTCTGATTGTGTCGACCCGGCCTCCCTAAGCCTCAAAAACTCGGCCTAGAAATAACATCTATATGAATTCTCTACGTAACTTAAAATTAATACTAATGAACTAGCATTAAGTAAAACTTACGTATAACATCTACATGAATTCTCTGCGTAACTAAAAATTAATAGTAATGAACTAGCATTAAGTAAAACTTACACAGGTGTCCCGGGCCTTGTCGTCGATGAACCGCTTCCCCTTCGTTTGCGTAGCGAGGAACAAGGTCACCATTTTCGGGTCCTCTCCCGAGTCAACCTGTTACAAAATTATTATATAATTTATCAGTTAAGTTGAAAGAAATATATTACTATAAAGTATTAATTATGGGTATACGGCGGGATATATACCATATGGGTGAAGAAATCCTTGATGGACTATGACCCATTACACCACTGCGGCCCCGCCTGTCGTACTTTTTTTGTTTTTCGTGAACTTCTCCTTGTAGGTTCCCTCCTCGAATCTCCTCTTAATTGTCGCCCAATCGACAACAAAGATCCAACCCTGAATAGGCTCTTTTCGGCGCTCGCAATCCTTTTGGTCTAGAATCGCGTCCCTAATGAGCTTGCTGGCGACACTGAAAAAAATAGACTCGACAGCAACGATGCGGTAGGGAGTTAAGAAGTAAGTCCGCTGAAAAAATCATAGTAGTACGTAAGTTTCAACATAACATATTAAATGTTAAAAGAAAATAAACTTTATGTACCGAGAAGTGCTCAAACTAGAAGGCCTTCTTGTCGGCCGGGACATCCCTCCAATTGATCCAGGGCCTTCCGTTGTTCTGCCGCAGGAATATACCCAGCGACTGGGGTACGGAGGAGGAATAATATATGTAAAATGGAAATTAAAATTTATTAAATAAGTTTATAATAAATTTAAATAAATTAAATGCAACAAAAGTAGATACTTATCGCCTGGCCCGAGTACAGGCCCAAATCTCCAACCTCATATCCCCCTCCGGGCGACACGGAGAATCTGTCTCAAATGGGAGCTGCAGCCTACCCCTGCCCCGCCCCCTGCCCCTGCCCCTGACCCTGCCGACAGCCTGCCCCTCGGCCTCGGCCTCGCCCTCGCCCTTGGTGTGGGCCTCGGCCTCGGCCTCATCCTCAATAGTGGGGTCGGCCTCTGGAATACTCGACGGTACTGGCGACGTAGAAGTAGAAGGCCCTAGCCTGGAACTGCTAGAGCCGGGACATGAGCCACTGCCGGCGACTTGACCGCTAGTATATACTAGAGTGCGGGGGGATGAGGTAGACCCGGTAGGAGGATTGGTAGATGGAGACCATCCTACTCTTCGACTCCCACCAGCACCGGTACCAAAGGATCCACGTCGAGCCATATCTGAAAAAAACAAATATTAGAAAAAATAAAAACAATTACAAATATGAAATAGAAACTAAGCTACCTGGCCACAAAAGTATATACAAAAATAATCACCAAACCAGACTACTAGCTAGATCACAAAAGTATATATAAAAATTAAGTGTCATAATCAATAAACCAGACCACTAGGCCATAAAAGTATTACAAATTCAGGTCAACCGGCCAACAAAAGTAGACCATAGTACATCTGAAAATTAAACATATTCAATCCTCTTCTGAAAATTTATCTTGTTCTTCTTCATCTTCCTCTTCCTCTTCCTCTTCACTTCTATCAACTTCCTCTTCTGATACTTCTACTTCTTCCAATTGATAAAACATGTCATGAGGAACTTCCGTTGAGTCAACATCGATAATATTTGTAATAAGAGGTAGTTCGTCTTCCTGATAAGCTATTTCGTCGACATCGAAGGTATTTCGAGCTTTAGTCTTACAGACTGCCCACCAATCTGATCTCCCGGTTTCTCATTTTGGATAGCTGGTAAAGTAAACTACTTGAGCATGGCTTGCTAGAACAAACGGCTCATAAGCTTGATATCGACGGCGATAATTTATGTCGACAAGCCCATGTTTGTCAACTCTCCAACCTCGACCTTGGATCGGATCGAACCAGCCATATCTGAACAAGACGATCTTACAAGGTTCTATGGTATAATTGTATGTCAGTTCCACAATCTCCCGTAAGATGCCAAAGAAGTTATTGTCTGGGTCGACGTCTTTGTAGTTTGAAGATTTTATGCACAAACAACTATTCTTCATAGAATCCAGATCCAAGAAGTCGTCTCTTATTCGAGCATTTGTTGACTTGAACCTGAAGCTATTTACGCAGTAACTTGGCCAGGTCTTCACTTGATAAATTGGTCCCTTGGCTAGAGTTTTAATATACTCATTCTCAAGGATTGCCTCCGGACGATCAACCTAAATACCAAATAAATGATGCTAACTTAATTATTCTAGAGTTTTAATTATTTCTTTATGATATTTAAATCGTAATATGATTTTTGGTCATTTTTAATCATTTTTAAAACTATTTAAAAACCATGACTTGTGATTTTGATGTGCAGCTAGCGAAATCCTAGAGACTGTCTGACCTAAAGCCTAACCATGTGATTGGGATATCTATTTATCATTTTTAGCCTAGGAGTAATTTGGTCATTTTGACTTATTAGAATTATTTGATTAATTATTGGATTGATGGTTGTTAATTTTGAGTTTTACTAGTTGTGACTTAAGAGACTAACCTAGATGTTGACTCTAGATATGGTGACTTGAATAGCATGGTGGAACCCTAGTCTAACTTAAGTCAACCCAAGTTTAGTCATTTAGAATCAAGTTTGAAAATAGGAGAATAAAGACTAGGTTTAAGGACTTGACTTATGAATTGATTTCCTTTACCCATGCAACTTGGCCCAAAGCCCACTAGTGAAACCCTAACCCTAATTTTATCCTTTTATGACCAGCCACCTAGGGATTCCCAACCCTATAAAATCTCTCTTCCTTTGGTTCATGCCTCTTTTGTATTGAATCAACACTTGGAAAAAGAAAGGTATGGTCATTCTTCCCCAATCCCGAACTTTTCCATTTTAATTCCTTTTTGACACTAGTTTCTTGCATTAGAGTCTAATACTCCTCTATTTTCTGACCATGGAGAGAAATCTCAGCTTTTGAATAATTTGGGGATTTGAGCTAGCAAGGAGGAACACTCTATTTTGGGGCTTTTCTTGCCATTGGACAGCCTATAGGTAAACTCCTTAAATTGTGTTATTATTCTGATTTCTTTGTATTCTAGCCTACATCTAGGTGTCCCCTAGCTGTCTCTCAAATTTGGTTAGAAACCGTATCCATTTCGTGTCTGTATCGGACACGTATCAATATGTCTATGTATGTGTTTGATGAAATGCCTCAACGAACTTTTTATTCTCCATTTTCAAAACTAATTTCATATTTGGAAAGCCCTTGATGTGTGTTTTCTAACCCCCACTGACTGAGCACAATTTTGAGTCGGATTTCTGTCCAAATCTGGACAAGAACCTGTGTACGAGCCCCCGCACGGTTGCCCTGCTACCCGATTGCGATTCCGAACACGACACGTGATGTAGACACGTGCCAGTTGGCACAGAGGTAGGGGCAACCTCTGACAACACCCCCCTTGAGTTTCGTGTCGCCTCGTGTCGTATCGAGGGAGTTCTCGTGCGTGCACTGGTTTCGCACCACACTGTTGTGCGCAAAAAACTACCTACTAATACGCGTCTCGTGTCAAGACACGACACAACTTGGACACGAATCAGGGCATCGACCCTCTAACCCTATATCCCTCCTAACCCTAGATACGATCATGTGGCCTCTCGAGCTCTATGTCGAGTCCAAATCGACTCGACACACAAGCACGAGAGAGCCCTTCACTGATTCTTCTGATACTTCGATTTTATAGTTTTTGGACACTTCGTGTCCTATAAATTAGACACAATTGACTCCCCTAGACACGTGGAGTATACCCCTATGACTGTACACTCTTGACACACTTCAATTTTGGGTTTTAGTTTGAATTTTGGTTTTGAAGGTTGGGTTCATTATTCTGATAATGAATTTTAACTGAGTTTGAAATACAATTAGACATTTAATCTCAGTTTTCAACAGGTTTGAGAAGTTCCTTTTGGTTTCAAGTTGATGACATGTGGATTGGTTTTCTATTCTTAAGTTTCGATTTTGGGTTCTTCATTTTAACTCTCAAGATTAAACAGTATTCGAATTGGAATAAACATGAACTTGAAATGGGGTCGTATTTTGTTCACAGTTTGACTTAGGGATTTTGAAATATTTTGTAAAACTGAGAATGTTAAAACTGAGAATTAAAAACATGTATAGCTGAAAATGAAACTGGTATTGTAAATATGTTAACTGCAGTTTCGAATTGGATTACTGTTAACTCAACAGTTCATGTATGAACTTAAAATCTGAGACACACTCTACATGTCACACACATTACACTTAACTGAGAATTTAGTTTTTGATTTGGTTGACAACTGAGAATTTGGTTTTTGATTTGGTTGATAACTGAGAATTTGGTTTTTGATTTGGTTGATACTTTGATTTGGGTTGATTTGGTAAACTGAGTTTTCAATCAAAGAGTGGCCCGAGAGTTTTTCCCTTATTGTATGAAACCTGAGAATCTATTTCCTTTATGTTAAAACTGAAAACCTGAGTGTATATAAAACTGGAATTTTGAAGTTTGACTTGAACTATTACCTGAGATTCACTGAGCATGAGTTTTGTTTTGTAAAAACTAAGAATATGAGTTTAGTTCAAAACTGTAAACTGATTTATGAGAATTAAATTGTGTTTTACTAATTCTTGATGATTAGATTACCATGATAGTTTATATATATATATTTGAGTTTAAGTTGCATGTTGGGTTATCATATTGGTTGGTGTTTGGCTTTCAAAAATGTAATGGACTGCCTAACCTGAAAATTACAACTGATACACTTGAATCTAAAATCAGTATTACACTGACTTCTATATCCATACACATACACTCTGAAACCTCAGAACAAATCCCTTTTTCCGGCTGTCTTGACACTCTAAGTACACACACATGTAAACTCTCACTTTCACTCATGGCATATTCACCTCACAATTGGTTCTCCACACACACACACACACACACATATACAAAACCCTCATTCCTGTTTATCCCTACACACACTGAGATACACTCACACTCATACACACACATGTGTACATTGGCCCTCATGTATCACTGACATGTACACACACTCACACATGAGCACACATTGAGACACCTAGCCTATATTGATATATATATATATACACACTCACACTCTACAAAATCTGGAAACACCCTATAGCTACTGTCATTTATACACACACACAATATTGACACACACACTCACCTAGTCTATATTCTTGTGTAGCAATAATTTAACATATATATATATATATATATATATATATAAAATATATATATATATATATATATATATATATATATATATATATATATATATATATATATATATATATATATATTTTATATAAGTAACATATACTAGTCTATATTGTTGTGTAGCAATAATTTAACATATATATATATATATATATATATATATATATATATATATATATATATATATATATATATATATATATATATATATATATATGTATGTTACTAATATTAATTTAGTATATATAATATGTGTGAAAATATATGTATTACCAATATAGATTGTATTTGGCCTATGTAGCCCTATGGCATATAGCCTATGTATTCCCTATGTGTATTCCTATATGTCTATGGCAATGAATACACATGAGATGTGTGATTGATGGCTTGTATGGCCTTGTGATGATGTGTGCTTGCTAGAATAAACTGGCTAGGCTTAGTGAGACTTGTTTGGGTTATGTCACGACCCGATCCCAAAATTGTTGGGACGAAATCGGATCATGCCCAGCCTGCACCGTTGTGAGACGGCGACAGTAAGCTATTTCTATTTGCAAGTACTCTCAACAACAATTATATATTTGTCACAACACTAATTTACGAACTTTTAAAACTTTAATTGTTCGACAAAAGGTAATACATCTGAAATGAAAAGTCTTCAACTCCAACACAAAGAAACAAGAAATGAAGATAACAACTATCTAGATGACCGGCTCATCGGCCTCAGGATCTGTCCTCCAAGTGGGACTCTGGAAGCACCGCAGGATACAGCACAGGACCATAATAGCTATTGAACAATAGCTCAGCATCATCAATGTTACCTATTGGGGGGGATCCAGTCAGGAAAGGAGCAAAGTACGAGTATATATCTAACATTTTAAATAATAATAGAAATATGCAATTTTAAACAGTTTAAAATACTTGAACAATATTTTCCAACAATTTTCAGCAATTCAATATTTGAAATAATGTGATTTGAATAGACAACGTCTATGACCGGCTTGGGTTGTACAATAGCATCCTAGTGATGCGATACGGCTTATCCCCGTGTGTAAGAGGGGTAAACTCGCACAATAATACAATATGAGGGTATTGGTCATAAATGCCACACTACTCCCCCAATATCTCCACAATCAATAACAATCAATATTTGAACTCTAGGAGAAAGTTCCGTGTAGCAATGTGGTTTAAGCATGCAAGATAACAATTACTAATTAAAATATCAGACAGCATAATCGTACTTGCCTTTGTTTGTATGACTGGATCGAGATGTTGATACGGGGAGGAAATCAAGTATGTTCTCGAAACCCTACAGTTTGAGAACTCTGACTTAGAACCAAAAATAAAGCCATCTCTAGGTGTACTAGTTACAATATCTAGAAGTAGATTCTAGTCCAGTTTTTAAGTTATTTAATTAATCTAACGAGCAATACTCTAACGTCGCAACTACAAACGTCAATTTGCAAAACAGAGTCAATTTACTGTTTTATTGGGAAAGATAGCATTTTCAAGTTATTTATCAAAACTTGGTATTTCATAATATATAAAAAAAACTAAGGTTTTCCTTTAAGTGAGAAAACATGGAGTTTGCTTAATTTAACCAAAACTTGTAATTCTATCCTTTTAATTAGTGTGAAAAGATCTTATTAATTTTTTTTATATGTAAAATTAGTATATGTTTTAATTTCGCGTTTAGCTACGCAAAACAACAAACCAGAAAAGAACAAAAATCCTAAATTACACAAATACAGAGCCACAGAAATAAATATAAAAACTGGGCTTATGCCCTTACAACTTATTAGAAAGAATTACATATTTTAAATAGCTGTGGCGAGCTTGAGTGCCATAAAATGGTCCAAACAAAAGGCCGAGGGCCCTGCACCCAGAATATGAAATAGCCAGTAACACGTTCTATAAATATAATTTAACTACAAAATAAACAGGGTAAGTCACAGACTTGGTCGTGCAATCTCATGTTGCTGACTTACGCCTCAACGTACAGCAATGTCCCGTAACGTTTGTGTGTCGCCGAGGCTCATCCAACCGATACGGTCGTCGCCTAAAAAGGGATACAAAACTCACAAGATCCGTACAAAAAAACTAACTTTTGTAAATCGTTGGAAATGATCGGATTTTAATGAACTTAATTAATATTATTTTTGAAATACTTTTACGAAAAAATTTGGGCAGCACCTCCTTTGAAACTAGGACACACTAGCCAAACATGGCGATTACCACAACGTCTAGTATAGAATATATATAACTCTAGCCTTCCAAATTTCATCCACCAAAACACATAACCATTTCCCAATCACTTCCCATAAGCCAAATCCAAAGAAAACCACAGAAGAACAAAACAACAAAACCAACTAAAAGAGCTAAGCACAGCATAATGAACCTCCATAAGCTCATGGCCAAAAACTAAGCCACAGCACAACTTCATATAGCCAACTACAGGATTTTCCGAAATGAAATTCGAAAAACCCGAAACCATCAACAAATCGAGCCGAACTCAGAAAAATATGCCTAACGCAACAATATCAAAGCCGATCCCCGAAACAGGGTCGGGACCGCGTCATCATCGACACATATACGCGACACACTAATAGGAGGGACACAGGGACACGAAAATATACCTCGGGTGCTCGGCTAGAGCTCTCAGATGTAAAAAAAGGGGAAGAATCGAATCTGTGCGGACTCGGAATGGTCCAGAAGCACACGACAACGGGAACAAGTCACAGGACATGGATCGGGGATGCTGGAAAGGGGGACAGCGGGAAGCGCTGTCGCGGGGCCATGGAACAGTAGATCGGGGAGGCGGCGGTCGGGCTGGGCGGCCGAAGGCGCGCAAGGGTCAGTGGTGCTGGGAGGCGGCCGCGCCGAAGGGAGGCGGAGGATGGTCGGCCGAGAGGGGTCCGCGAAGACGGCGTCGGCATGAGTGGCGTGCAGGGGGAGCTGCTGGTCAGGCGGGGCTCGGGTTGCCTGGGGATGGCCGTGGACGGGGTCCCCGGAGGAGCTCCGGTTGGTAGCATGGGCTAGGGCTTGGGGATGGGTGATGGAGAGGGGTTTTATAGGGAGTGAGGGGCTGGGGGGTTACGGGAATAAGTAGGAATAGGTTTTTTTTATGCTTAAAACCCACTTCTATATATAGATGTACAAATATAGTAATACATTTTATAGAATTTTATGTTTAATAAAAATAATCCAAGGATGGGTTCGGACTCGGGAACGGGTTCGGAGCAGGGCCATATCAAAAGAAATCCAAATAATTTATTTATACAAATAATAATTTTACTGATCTGACTAAACATAATAAATAATAATATCATCAATAATAATAATAAATATTAAACTAGTAATCCAATAATCTAGTCATTAATAAACCAAAATTACGGGTTTTACAGGTTAGGTTTGACCTAGTTGACCTAGTTTGACTAGTTTGGTTGACTAGAGTTGACCAAGTGTTGACTTTAGTCTAGTTTGACCTAGACAGCATGCAGATGCATTGTACATTTCATTATTCATCCCCTGTATATATCTTGACTTGTGTTGCTCTAAATAGGAGTCAGATACCTCATATCGAACAATATATTCTTACAGATATTCACATCGCAGGCGAGTACATTTTTTGATCATTTCATAACTTACTTAGGATTATATTCCTACTCTAGATTACCTTATTTGATGTTGTCACGATATTATCACGGATTGGTACTATATGGATCCCTAAATTGAGATGATATCCCCCTCGGGAGCATCGGATACTTCACGTCATGTGTTTCATGTACATCATGTATTCCTCGCTCTCATGTTATTCATATTTCTCATGTGTTTCATGTACGTTCATGTACGCTCGTGTACTCTCATGTGCTCTCATGTACGGTCATGTTTCTCATGTACTTCATGTATAACCTATACTTCATGTGTACCCCTTTATGGGCCTTCATGTCAAATTCATATGCACTCACACTACCAAAATAAGTCATATCAGCGACGTATTTAGCGACTCCATACAAAAATGTCGCTATTTTTTGGGGTTTTAGCGACGTTTATGTATGACGTCACTGTTAGTCGCTGACAGCGACTAATAGCGACGTCTAGCGGCTGCAATTTGTTAAATGAGAATAGGCGTCGCAAGTTCGTCGGTACACGTCGCTGAATCAGCGACGTGTAGCGACGCAATTTAAGTAGCGTCGCCGTTTCATAAATACCAGCGACGTTTAGCGACGTTCTAGAATTACGTCGCTAATATTTTCATATAGCAAGGGTTTCGCTTTTCGATCTTTCACAAAATTTCCCCCCAAATATTTCGTTCCCTCCGGCGATTTCCCCAAAATTTTCCTCCGCGACGCGCGACGCCCCTCCGGCGATTTCCCTCCTCTGGCCTCCTCCTCCGCGACGCTTCTCTGGCGATCTCCCTCCTCATTCTCCTCCTCCTCCTTCCTCAGGTAGCTCCGGATCAGGTAACTCTTCCCCCCCCCGCTTCCCAGTTTCTCCTCGACTTCTAGCTCTCTCTCTCGCTTGTAGTTCGTGTCTACGAGAGCGTGGACTCGCTGTCGGGGACACGAGACTCACAGTGGACTCGCTTCTAGTTCGTGTGACACCTATTTTTTTTGGTTTGGACACATCGTATCCTACTGTGTGGACACGAGACTCACAGTGGACTCGCTTCTAGTTCGTGTGACACCTATTTTTTTGGTTTGGACACGTTGTGTCCCACTGTGTGGACACGAGACTCATAATGGACTCGCTTCTAGTTCGTGTGACACCTATTTTTTTGGTTTGGACACTCCGTGTCCTACTGTGTGGACACGAGACTCACAGTGGACTCGCTTCTAGTTCGTGTGACACCTATTTTGTTGGTTTGGACACGTCGTGTCCCACTGTGTGGACACGAGACTCACAGTGTGATACTGGGAGTTGTTTTTGGGCTTTTTTAGGGTTTTGAAATGATGAATAAATTGTCTAATAATTATTATCGAGCTCTATAAAATTTCAGCTATGTCACGAAGGATGGATACTAATCATGTGAATGAGTTTTCTCCTAAGTATTCTCGACAGTTGAGAATGATTTAGCTCACTGATATTACTGAAATATGGAATGATTAGTGTAGGATATGTTGGTCAGGTTTTGGCAGAGTCAGCTATGTCACGAAGGATGGATACTAATCCTGAATACCATATTTTAAATCCTACAACGCTGCTTAGTTGAAAGTCTTATAATTAGACTTTCTGTTCAGTACCCTTTGACTGCTTAGTTGAAAGTCTTAATTAGTAGTAGATAATCTATGGTACGACATCGTGATCAGGACATAGTCCCTGCAGCCATTCGACTGGCGAGGCATAAACTATGTAGCCGTAGATAAAGTTGACTGTCCTCCTACCCCCATCCCTCGTCAATGATGATACGAAAACCTATCACTACATCTTTTAGTAGTAGATAATGTCTTAGTATTACATTATGTGGGTTCATCTTGATTCTGTTACATCCTTCAGATACTAGATTCGATAAGAACATATACTACACAATATGTATAGAACATAGATGATTCAAACTAATGTATGCTAGAATGCATTTTGGGTTGTGTTCTGAGCCATTCGTCCCCACACTTGGCAATTATGCAGAACCGTTTGTGGATATACAGGAGTCATCCTGTTGAATTATTATCTGTGTCAATCTTAACGGAATTATCTTAAAATGGATATGAATTACTATCTGCGGAACCGTTTGTGGATGTACAATCGTCATCCTGATGACATGTGCGGTGTGCGGGATGAATTTATACAGGGTGTGCAACAGTTCCTGCAGTTTGCCAAGGCGTTCCCTCAGTACATGGACCGTACAAAAATTAAGTGTCCATGTATGAGATGTCGCAACTTGAAATATCATTCGGAAGTGGATGTGACATATCATTTGTATTCGAGGGATTTCATGCCAAATTATTATCAGTGGACCGCACACGGAGAACTTGTGTCTTTAGCCTCCGAGCCGGAGCCTTATATGGAGCCTTATGTAGATGTCCACGAGCATGCTGATTACGACCAAGGGTGGACGAACATGGTTTTCGATGCTGCGGGGCCTAGTTTCGATCCGAACAATCAATATGCAGCAGATGAGGCACCGAATGCTAATGCTGCAAAGTTCATAGAGTTGCTGGAGAATGCAAGGACTCCTTTATATCCTGGTTGTGATGACCATTCACCGTTAGAGGTGGTTACAAGATTGTTGAGCATAAAATTAGATTTTAACATGTCTCAAGAATGCTACAACCGAATCCTGGAGTTAATTATAGATATATTGCCGGAGGGTGGCAAGTTACCTAAAGACTTCTACCGATCCAAGAGAATGGTGAGATCGCTCTGGATGGGGTATGAAAAAATTGATGCATGTCACAACGGATGCATATTGTACTCTAAGGACGACAAGGATGAAGACGCCTGCAGATTTTGTGGTGCCGATCGCTTCAAGGCAACTAGTACAACAAGGACTTCTGGTGCACGTAAGCCAACAGATTCGATGCACTATTTGCCTTTGACGCCGCGGTTACAGAGGTTGTTTATGGCAAAGGAGACAGCTGATAATATGAGTTGGCACAAGCAGGAACAAATAGATGGAGTACTGGATCATCCCTCCGACGGGGAAGCATGGAAGCACTTTGATCGAGTGTATCCCGATTTTGCTTCGGAGCCGCGTAATGTCAGATTGGGGCTTTCCTCCGACGGTTTTACCCCATTTGGACTTTCGGGCTCATAATATTCCTGTTGGCCAGTGATTGTTACTCCGTACAACTTGCCGCCTTGGATGTGTATGAAGACTCCTTACATGTTCCTAACTGTTATTATTCCAGGTCCGAAGAACCCGAAGAGGAACATCGATGTGTACTTACAGCCCTTGGTAGATGAGCTGAATCAGTTGTGGGAAGTAGGTGCAACCACATATGATGTTTCCAGAAAGCAGAACTTTCAGATGAGGGCCGCACTAATGTGGACCATCAATGATTTCCCGGCCTATGGAATGTTATCGGGTTGGAGCACCCATGGTCGTCTCGCATGTCCGTATTGCATGGATCGCACTAAGGCTTTTCGTTTGAAACACGGAGGAAAACCGTGCTTCTTTGATTGTCATCGACAGTTTCTGCCAAAGGATCATCCGTACCGGAGGAACAGGAATGCTTTTCGTGCTGGTGTGGTGGAGAAGTCCAGTCCACCGCCACGGTGGTCTGGGGACACGATATGGGAAGAAGTTAAAGAATTGTCAAGTGCTATTGAAGAGCCTACAGCGGGGTACAAGTGTGATGGATTTGGCCGCGCTCACAACTGGACGAAGAGGAGTATATTCTGGGACCTACCATATTGAAGTGACCATCTGCTCAGACATAACCTGGATGTCATGCATATCAAGAAGAATGTATTTGACAATATAATAAATACTGTGATGGACGTAAAGGAGAAGACGAAAGACAATCCCAAGGCCAGGTTGGACTTAGAAGAAATATGCAGACGTCCAGAGTTGCATTTGATAAAGGAAGGCAGTGGAAAGTATAAGCAGCCCAGGGCCATTTTCTCACTGGACAAGGAGGACAAAGGTAAACTTTGTAGGTGGATCCAGGGCCTAAAATTTCTAGACGGGTACGTATCGAATTTGAGAAGATGTGTTGACCCGAAGGAGAACAAACTCCAGGGTATGAAGAGCTACGACTGTCACGTTTTTATGGAGAGGTTAATCCCGATTGCATTTCGGGAATTCTTACCTCATGTCGTTTGGGATCTACTGACAGAGGTTAGCAAATTCTTCAGAGATCTTTGTTCTACTAAGTTGCTCGTCGATCGGCTTGAAAAGCAGGAGAAGGACATTGCAGTAACATTGTGTAAGTGGCCGGAAAGTGGTGTGGTGGATCGATTCCTATGACGGAGCATTTCCGTCATCTGGTATGTAATTTATTGTCAAATATAAGAATTTATTGATAGTAGGAGTATATAATTTTCTATTTTACTAAAGAATAAAATATAACAAACATGCAGGTGAAGAGGGGTGAGGACGTAAACATGGTGACCGTCTTCCTGGCCACCCATCGAAAGGACGGGAAGCTCATCGACGACCGGGCTACTCAGAGCTATGTAAGTACTAATTTAGATTTCGTTAATTTTTAACACAACTTGAAGAATATACAGATAACCATATACTTAATAATAATTAAATATTTTAGACGTTTATTAGGCTAATTTAGGTAAGTACTGATGTATAGAGATGCACAATGATTTCTAGGAAGAGTATGTTAGGCTACGTGATGAGCGTACGAGTGCTAGTGCACAGGCAGAGGGAGGGGTTGGTACATCGCAACCCTCTCCGTCCCAGTCGGAGGACGAGCTCTGGAAGACCGCTGTTGGTGGTCTTCAGCGGGGTACGTACTACGGTACGGGGTCCTACGGTGCATTTGTTGCGACGCAGGCATCCAGGGTTCCCTCTTCCAGTGCGCATTCACAGCCGTCACAGGCCGAGTCGTCCGGAGTCGAGGAGACCATTGTCCGCCAGATTGCTGAGCTGTGCGACGATATGCTGAGGAGGATTGCTGAGCAGCAAGGGCCTCAGGAGCAAGAGGACGCTGCGTCGGTCACCGCACGCTTTGACGAGCTCGAGCGCACCGTACAGCAAGTACAGGGGACACATGAGTCCATTTACGACACCGTTACCAGGATAGCGACTTGCATGGAGCAATGCAGCGCCAGACTCCGAGCCCTAGAGGAGACGCGGACGCACCCATCTCCAGCGGTTACACTGCCTCCTTCTCCAGCGGTTGCATTGCCTCCTCCTTCATCGTCGTCGGTGGTTCTTACACCGGAGCAGTATGCTTACCTTCTTTCCAGGAGCGGTGATAGGAGCGGTGATGCTCCTCCTGATCAGTCGTAGTCGGCATATACATTGTTGTGTGATGGCCCATTGTTGGGTCTTTTATGTGGTTTTACATACTTTATTCTTATGTGGACACATTATGTTTGACATTGTTACAAATTTTCATAAATCTGTGTTGATTGTGGACACGTTGTGTTTCAAACGTGTTCGTGATTGTGTGTATGTTGTTTGATACTGTGTTCGTGATACACAGTCGTTGTTGTCAAATGGTGCTGTAAATTCTGCAAGTGCTGCAATTGCTGTAATTTTTTTAATTTTTTTTAAGATTAGCGACGTTCAGCGACTATCAGCGACGTACAGCGACGATATAAACGTCGCTAAGTACGTCGCTAATATTAATGATTACCATCGCTAATCGTCACTAAACGTCGCTTTTATGTCGGTAATATAGTGACGTTATAAAGTCGCAGAACGTCGCCATTTGGCTCTAAAGCCAGGTCAGCATCGATGCATTTCAAGTCGCTCAACGTCGCTAGGTTACGTCGGTAAATTATGACATTTTATGTCGCTGGCAGTCGCTAAATTAGCGACGTGGGAACGTCGCTAAAGATCGTCGCAATAGCGACGTTTGGCGACGTTTTCTTGTTTAGCGACTAGCTTAATCGCGACTACTTGAAAACATCGCTAAATACGTCGCTAATAGAAATTAGCGACGTATTTGCCCTTTTTAGCGACGTCTTGGCGCGTCGCTGAATTGACAGATTTTAGTAGTGTCAGTTCTGAGCCCTCATGTATACTTGATGTACACCCATCTACGGGCTTTCATGTAAAAATTATGTGCGTAACATAACTTGTCTGGATCCTTGTGTATTGATTGGGGTATGGGAGAGTATTAATAGTCATGTGAACAATTCCAAAGTAGTATAACCATGTGAGCCTCTTTAGTATATTCATGTGCAAATCCAGCCGTTCACATGTCGACTTTGTAATCTATATCACTAGTCACTGATAGTTCTCTACTTGTCACGACCCGTACCCGGTTTTTGGACGTAAGCTCGTGAGCAAGCCAGCTACGTATCGAACGGACTCCAGCCCAACTCGAGTATGTATAAGCTGTCCAGGGCAGTGTATCATGTATAATCTAAACTATATCTCAATCCACAGGAATCATATAAACAAGAATGAACAAGTATGGGTCATTGTCTGCAGCCCATTAGCATATTGTTCGATTAGACTCCAAGAATGATATGAGTCTATAAATAAGTAGAGTATATCATGGTATGGAATATAAAGCACGAGAGGATAATAAAGAAATATCACAAGCAAATACCTGTATCATACATCGCAATCCTCTACCATCCCGCTCTGCTAACTAACTCCTTGCAGTCGTTAAACCTGAAGAGATCATCAGGTCCTCAAAGGACTAGCAAGATACATAAAACATGCCTATCTAACAGTTTAATCATACAATAATGTAAACAGGTTATAACCATGAACTAGACATGAGGCTGACATGCGGCTACTGGTAGGTAACTATGAACACGGATACGGGATCAACTATGCATAATTGAACTACTGGAAGAACAAGTAAACAAGAGATCAATGTAATACCAACCCTCGCCCCGACGTGGACTCGCAGGTCAGTTTTAAAACAAGTCACCCTCGTCCCGTGTGTGGACTCGCAGGTGCAAACGGACAACCCTCGCCCTGTGTGTGGACTTGCAGGTTATGGAAAAGATAAAGGAATAGCAGTTCAATCACACATACTTGCAGACACGACTCAGTCAAGATACAGGTGAAGACACGGTACAACTCAATCATGACACAGGTAAGGACAACTCTAGCATGATCCATGACGTAAATAAGCCTGGTATAACTACACTATCAAGTCATGAAATACTGATATACAAGCAAGACAATAAATTGGTAAACACGATATCATATAAATCTATAACAACTAAGGTAACTAAAGATAACATACTATAATAGGTGTACTATAAGCATGAAAATAAACTGTAGAGATAGGCAAGGTATACTTGCCTGGAGGTTGCACGAAGATCCAATAGTATACCGTTAACTAGCAAGCCATAGAGTCCAAATCTCACAACTTTCTCTAAAAGCTGAAATAGACATTGCCAACATTCTCAGAATAGTCAAATTAGCTAGGATTGCCTGTCCTTAAGTCTAATTCTGGACACAAGGGCAAAATGCTAATTTTGGGCCAAAATGGTGTCCGCCGTTGGATCCGCTTTGCATCGAAAAATGTGCCAAAGTCTATGGTCTCTAAAGTTATCAAACTATATGTCTACAGGTCCAGTTTTCTGATACGAACCCAACCGTTTGTCCAAAGTTGGATTTTGGCGGGCCGTGCACAAAATCACCCGTTGAGTCGGACCATGGGGCCCGTAAAACGGCGATCCGATCAACTGTCTCAGAATCGGACCAAACTTGGCATATAGGACCAGAAAAATGATACGGTCTTATTGGCATAAGTTTCGTGTCGATCTGACGAATATGCACAAAGTAATTAGAGTTTGTGAAAAGTGGTCGATACGGTGAATTTCGACGGATACGCATCAAATTCGTTGCGCACATGCAACCAATTTAAATTCCGTCAAAGCCCACACGTCCACGAAGCCAATACGCACCTTTCGATGCTTTCGGTTCAGGACCACGTCGCCCGGATTGGCGGGACGCACGTCGTATCGGAGGGTTTTTCTAAAAGTTTATTATTTTTAAAAATGGTTTTTGATGATTTTTGAATTCGAATATCTTTGTACATACTTGATAAAATCTGGATCTATAAAATAGGTTTTAATATCGTATATATTAACTGAAACTGTTTCAAATAGGTTTTCGAAAACTCTTACTATCTGGCTCAAGAATACCCTTCTAAAACAGGGTGTTTTGCTGCTTACATATCCTGTTTTTGGACATTGGTCGACAGGTTTTCGCATCGATTTTGTGAATCAATGGCTCGGCCACATTAGATTCTACTTGTTAGTATCTCTAGGGGGTCATATAAGGTTCCTAGATCAGTTTATGAAATTTAAAACGGTCAAGTATAGGGGAAGAAATTGGTCAGCGAAGATGGTACCAGGCTATCGAGTTTGCAGAACAGGGTGCTCTGTTCTTGTAAGCCCCCTAAATTTAGGGCTTATTTTTTTAATTTTATAAATTAATTATTTGTAATAGATATTATTATTTGATTGAATGTGCTTTTTCATGCCTTTGATATTTGGAGTGTCGGGGATGTTCATCTCTGAAAACTTTCTTCATGAGTTTTGTAGTGGACAGGATTACCTTCATTTTGGTATATAATGTCCCACTCAAACTTGTTCCTTTGTACTCTTTTTGTTTTGAACAATTTAGACCATTTGATCGTTGATTAATTATTAATTGATTTCCCACTCTTTTCCTTGATCATAATATGCACGTTACCATGACTTTTAATTTAGGAGCACCAGACTAGTCTTTTTCTTGAAACCAACTTTCATGCATGATCTACTCGAGACACTCTTCACCCATGACCTTCGTGTCCTACTCAGACACACCATCTTGTGCTTCATTTTCTTCGTACAACTTTTGGGTCAATTTAGGCCAATTAATTATCCACCGTAATTTGTGACCTGACTTCCGATTTAATTTTGGGACCCGACATCGATCCAACCTAGTCGACCCAAAATATGGACATGGCCCAAACGAAGCCTACTACCCACATGACACTTGTGTCCCATTTATTTGAGCCCCCACGTGTTACTTATTTACCCATGATCATAAATACATATTTAAATTCAATTATTGCACCATGTCCGATTTTGACCCGACCCGGCTCAACCAAACCTAGTCCAAGCTTCATGTTACCCTCCCTCATGACACCCTCACTCTTATTGCCTTTAAAAAATATTAAATACCTAGTCTACCCATTTTTAATATTTAATGGAGAACCCCTTGAATTAAATCCCTAAAGAAATAATCTAATTTTCATTAAATCCTAGCCCTCAATTTCATACATCAACATCACCTCCCTCCATTCTTCATAGCAGCCAACACAAAACCCCCCTCTCATATAGGCCGACCCTAAATTTTAGGTAGAGAATATCTCTCTCACTCTCCTCCCTTTAATTACTCACACATACACAATTATTTCTCTTTCTCTCTTCCTAATACCAACTCACAGCAGCTCCCTTCCCATGCTTGGCCGAGCTCCCCCCACCATTCAGCCGACCTCCAGCTTCCCCAGCCTCCTTCCTCTCCTTCTCTTTTTCTTCTTCATCACCATTTCACATTACCACCACCATCATCCACATCTCCTTCACCATTAACATCATCATCTTCCCCTTTCCATCAACTCCACCTCCTTCCTCCCTGGCCGAACCACCACCATCAACCTCCACCCGAGCTCCACAACCACCACCCTCCCCTTTAGCTCAGCCCCCATGGCCGAGCACATCCCGAGCTCCTCCTCCACCCGAACTCTCTCCCTTCCTCCTCCATCATCTAACACCATCACCACCAACCTAAACCGCCGCTTCAACCACCTTCCCTCGCCCCTCGCTGCCGCTGATGGCTACCACGTATCCAGCACACCACCGTGCCAGGCCGCGTATCCCTCTGCAGCAACAAGCAGCGGGAGCCACAGCAGCCTATGCAGCAGCAGCCGTACCCCCTGGCCGTGCGGTGCAGGCACCGCCAACGGCCACCCCCTAGCCGGGCGACCCCCAGTCTCCTCCCTATAGCGGCTACCATCCTCCGGGATGCGCCGCCTAGACGTTTCGTGCGTTTGGCACGGGTTTTCGTCGGCGCGAGCTCGAAATTGATCCGGAAATGGCGTTCCGTCGCTGCGAATTCGCACACATTTTTTGGAAAATCCGACCAATGGATTGGCAATTTCTTTACTCCGTCTCAATCTTGGTATATCCATATTAACTCCCCTCAATTTTTGTCCGTTAATTTTATTGTTTGATAAATCAAAACCGGCCACCAAGTTGACCGTTTAAATTGTGTTATTTTTGGACAGTTTTGTGGAGCCAACTTCGTCGGTTCGTATCTCCTCCATCGCAGCTCCGCCTGGCATGCCACTGGTTCCTATGCGCAGCTGTTATAACCCTCTTCCTACCCCTTAAGTTTTGTTTCATTGTGAGCACGTTTTGATTGGTTGAATTCGATGCCAAACTTGGTCGTCCGAATTCGTAATTTCTATGTTATTAAATTCCATTTTTGAACCCGGGACTCCGAATTCAATTTCTGACACCACCAATAGACTTGTGGCATCGTTTTGGCACGTTTTCATATAAAGTTTGTTAGATTTAGAGGATGTGGACCCTGACACGTATTTTGGTGCAAAGCGGGCCACACAGTCCTGGTCAACGGGACTTTTTGACGCCGGCTCATCGGAATCCAATTCTGAATATACCGTTGAGTTCATGTCGTCATTCTGCACTCGTTGACATATAATTTGCTAAGTTTTGAGGACATTGGCTCCGACATGCTTTTTCGTGCAAATCGAAATTTCAATGTCCTGGTCAACGGACCAATTTGAAATCGGGTCAACGGAATCCAATTCTGGATATACCGTTGGGTTCGTATCGTCATTCTGGATTCGTGGATATATAATTTGTTAGGTTTGGTAGATTAGTATTCTTGCACATTTTTTGGTGCAAAGCGGATCCGACACGGACACCGTTTTTGACCCGAAATTACCTTTTTGCCCCTGTGTCCAAATTGGACTTATGGATAGGCTATCCTTGCTAATTTGACCATTCTGGACATATTGGTGATGTTTGTTTCATCATCTGACAATGTTTGTAGATATTTTTTCTGTGTATTAACTTTATTATAATTAATTCTTATTAAGTTCGTATTTCGGAATTAGTACAACGAAACTGAGATCAGTCGATTCCAGTGATCTCACATCGCTGAAATTGGCAAGTTGATCATGGGGATCACTGTGATAAGATTATTAACCTTACCGTTGATTATCTTATCTCGATTTACGTGTTATAGGTTTCGATGTACGAATAACGAGATACAACTTGATATTTTAATTCTTAGATTAGAGTTGGTCCTATTTGACCAAAATATATGGTATCTTGGTAGGTAATATCAGGAATGGTATGCTTAGGCTAGTTTTGACCCAAAGTTGACCAGTTGACCAAATGTCAACTGTTAGCCAACATTAGCCTAGTTTGACCTAGGGTTGACCTAGAGTTCACCAGGGTTGACCAGTTGATCAAAAGTTAACTGTAAGTCAACCTTTGACCCAGTTTGACTGGTTTGACTTCCTGTGACCTAGTTTGACTTAGTTGGACTGAGATTTGACCTAGATTACATAGTTTATACTATATAATCCTACCTAACACTATTTGTCACGACCCGCACCCGCTATAAGGGCACGTGCACGTGACAACGCCCAGCCCTCACCGTAAAAACGGCATGGAACGCTGTAGGTTTTCTACTCTAAATAGTTTATATATATATATATATATCAAAAACCTGTCGAGAATATGATCCACTGCGAACGGAGGACAAGCAATGAATATATATGAGTTGTCAATCACAACTCTAAGATGATAAAGTAAAGACTAAAAGATAAAGACAATAAGACGATAATAAAATAATAACCTGTCAAGTCCAACACAAGAATATATACAAGTCCAAGTCTCTAATACAATCCATAGTAATAACAGTCTCAAAAGTAGCTGGAGACAAGGTCCAGTACAAAAGACCTACTCTAACTAAGCAAGTGGTAAAGTCTCGTCAGGCGGAGCTAACCCCTGCTGGACCAAAGTCTCCAAGTCTAAGCCTACTACGTCATCCGGACCGTAGTAGGTACTGTAATCCCCCTCGTCGGCATCTGTAATATTTGTCAACATATCCTGTCAGGATGGAACGAGTACAATCTACTAACAACGGTTCACAAGATATGACAAAAGCTATAAGACTGTAAATAGAGAGTATATACAAGAAAATCATGGAATGTACATGTAAGTATCATGGCAAGGTAAGCTGTAAAACTAGAGCTAGAACAAGGCAAGTAAACTGATCATAGCATGTACAAGAATCAAGAATCATATATCTAAGTGTGTGAGCACTAGCTGCAATATGTGGCCGGCTTGGGAACTTGCACAAAATAGTAACAGGCCTGGCTAATCATACGTGGGGTGTATGATCAACACTCACAATCAATAGGTGTACAATGGGTGCACAATAGGCTTTGACCACATATCTACACTAATACTCCCCGTCCCCGACTGATAGAGTAGATCCAAGCAAGACACGTTATGAAACGGGATTCTACGAGAAGGAAGCAAGTCTCCTCGAGAATCGATGTCCATATATTACACAAGAACTACAAGGGAGCTTGCACAAGATATACCAAGATAACGAGGAATAACATCTCATGTCGGGATCCATGAATACAAATCCGTGTGACCAATGTGTCGAGAACAAGCATATCTACACTAATTATATGAATTATAACAATCATCATAAATTGGAAAAGTGTCAGAGAATATACTCTCCTGTAATATGGTATGATATGTCAACTGGAGCAAATGCAGCGTCTCGAGGACCTATAGAGAACAAGACGTATCAATACTCTGTTTAGGAAATAAAGTCAAATTAATTTAAATCCTATTAAGTCATTCTAGGTCAAGACACGTCAAACTAGACTGTACGAGGTCAACCTAAGTCATATTAGGCCTAACCAGGTCAAACTGGGTCATTGCAAGTCAAACGAAATTAATCTAGGTCGATTTGAGTCAACAATTGACTTACAATTGACCTTTGGTCAACTGGTCAACTCTGGTCAACTCCAGTCAACTCTGGTCAACCCTAGGTCAATCCTAGGTCAATGGTGACTAATAGTTGACTTTTGGTCAACTGTCCAAGTTTAATGGAATTTGGGACTAAATTGGGTAAAGTGTTGACCTATAGTTGACTTTTGGTCTAAAAAGTCAACCGTGGTCAACCGGGGTCAAGACTAGGTCTAGGCGACTATTTCTAATCATTACCAACCTCTACAACCCATGTCCAAGTCCATCTTAGACTTCGAAACTCAAATCTAGGCCATAGGCCAATTACCTAATTTACCTTTTCTAAGATAAATTTCTAGCCTAGGTGAAAGCCTAGTTAGCCTACCTACGCTTGGTATTTTGACCCGTGCTCCCTCGGGTAGTAAGATACTAGCCTATACATATATTACCTACCAAGATACCTAGGTAAAGTGGACGTCTAGTCCTTCTTACGGCCCATTGCCGATATCTTGAGTATTTCAAGATACGCAATGGTAAGGCACGATATCGGCGCCCTACAACCCCGATTTCCACTCGAGAGCTTACTCGTAAAATATAATTCACGTATTCTAGGTCCACGCCAAGTTTCATCTCAATCCGACACTCAGGGCTCAAATTCACTCTCTAACTCGATTTCCTCTAAATCCTATTCTTCTAATTCTTCTAATTCTAAATCTTCTAACTTCTTCCCCTTCTACTTCTTCTAACTTCTTCTAATTCTCTTCTTCTCCTCCTTACTAATTCCTATTCTCCTTTTCTATTCTCTTCTAATCTTCTTCTCATTCTTTTCCTAACTTCTTCTATTCTTTCCTTCTACTTCTCTTCTAATCTTTCTAATTCTTCCATTTCCTCCTAACTTTTCTTCTTCTAATTTTTCTTAAACTTCTCCTTGTTCTTTTCCTTCTACTTCCTATCTAATTATCATCTATCCATATATATATATATATATATATATATATATATAACTATATATATATATATATATATATATATATATATATATATATATATATATATATATATATAACTACTAAGGGGGGTTAATATATATATATATATATATATATATATATATATATATATATATATATATATATATATATATATATATATATAATATATATCTATATCTATATATATATATCCCTATACACAAACACACACACATCTAACTACATATATATAAATACACACACACATATATCTACATATGTATAAATACACCCACACACATATATCTACATATGTATAAATACACCCACACACACATATAGATATATATATAAATATAGACACACACACACACAAATACTCACACACTCACAAACACACACTCTCACCACCATCTCATGACAAACACCACCACCACTCTCATTCCTCTACTCTCACACACACAAATTCAAATATATATATATATAATACATACACACATATATATACATATATACATATCTACATATAAATACCACTCTATATATGAAAACCCCTAATTAATCCTTAACCTAGATTTTTAGGAAACCTAATAAATTCTATGGGCAAAGTGTAGAGAATTCTCTTCTCAACATTTATTGTGAAGACATTAAATGCAAAAGAGAGTAAATAGAGAATTTATTACATACCTATAGTTGGTTTTCTTGGAGGAGAAGAGCTTTGGGAAGAAGAAAGAAATTAGAGAGAGAGAGAGAGTGAGTTTACTTAGTGAGGAAGAAAGGGGGGGCTCCTACTCATTGCCGGCCATGGCTTAATGGGTTTGGTTGGGGATCCACTAAGCCCCCAACCCATTAGACTTGGTTTAGGTTCAAATTGAATTCGGTTTGGTTCGGTTTGTTTCTAATTAACCAATTAAGTCTCTAAAATGACTAATTAAGCCATGGAAGTTGGGTTTATAATTTCTAACCTAATTAGAATGGTATGTGGGCCAAGCCCAGCTAGTATGTGGGTCCCACTAGGGTCCAGGCTACCCAGGTCTCCAACTTGAGTCCGAATTGGATAAAATCCAAACCAAACCAAATAAATCCCGAAAAAATCACATAAAATAAATAAAAATTCCTAAAAATTATAAAACTTGAAAAATGACTAAAATACCCCTAATTCGAAAATTGGGGGTAACAAATCTACCCTCCTTAAAAAAATTCGTCCTCGAAATTGAATGAGAACCAACACAGCAATCATGAATAGAACAAAGAAAGAAAAGATAGAATTTTACCTCAAGGCTCGAAAAGATATGGGAATCGCTCCCGTATGTCGTCCTTTCTCTCCCAGGTGGACTCACCTGGAGAGTGGTGTCTCCATGCAACGCGAACCAAGGGAATGACCTGGTTCCGGAGCACCTTCTCTCTTCGGTCCAAGATCTCAACCGGCTTCTCTGGATAGCTGAGTGTCGGTCCCACTTCGATCTCTGAGTGGTCCAAGACGTGACTGGGATCTGCTACGTATCGTCTCAGCTGTGACACGTGGAACACGCAGTGCACTCCGTCTAGTACGGGCGGTAACTCCAGTCGGTAAGCTACTGCACCGATCCTGTCCAAGATATGGAATGGTCCGATATATCGTGGACTAAGCTTCCCGTCGCCACCAAAACAAATCGTGCCACGCGTCGGAGAAATCCGCAGAAACACAAGATCACCAACCTAGAACAAAAACACAAGTCTTAAAGCTTGATCTAAAACAATCAAAATCAGACTCAAATACTAGAAAAATCTAAACTATACCTCAAACTCCAACGACCTCCGGTGGCTATCGGTCCAATGCCGCTGCCTATCCTGCGCCACCCGAAGTCGATCTCTGATAACCTTGACCTTCTCTGTAGCATCCACCACCATCTCAGGGCCAAGCAAAACTCTCTCGTCGACATCATCCCAAGACAAGGGAGTACGGCACTTTCATCCGTATAGAGCCTCGAAAGGTGACATCTCTATACTGGCTTGGTAGCTGTTGTTGTAAGCAAACTCTACCAAGTGAAGGTGGTCCTCCCAAGATCCTCCGAAGTCCAAGACACAGGTACGCAGCATATCCTCGAGGGTCTGAATCGTCCTCTCCGACTGCCCGTCTGTCTGGGGGTGGTATGCGGTACTGAACTTGAGCGATGTGCCCAAGCTAAGCTGTAAACTTCTCCAAAAGTAGGAAGTGAATCGACTGTCCCGATCCGAGACTATACTCACTGGAACCCCGTGCAATCGGACTATCTGCCGCACGTACATCTCGGCCAACCTCTCCGTCGACAAACCCACTTTGAAAGGCAAAAAGTGGGCCGATTTGGTCAATCGATCAATAATGACCCAAATTGCATCCTTCCCTCCTGAAGTGCGCGGAAGCCCAGATATAAAGTCCATAGTGATATGCTCCTACTTCCACTCAGGAATGGGTAGTGGCTGGAGCAATCCACCGGGTCTCTGCCTCCCGGCCTTCCCCTGCTGGCACACCAAGCATCTCGAAACGAACTGAGCCACCTCACGTTTCATGCCATACCACCAAACATGCTGTCTCCAGCCTCTATACATCTTGTTGGCTCCGGGATGCATAGAGTACTGAGAATGGTGTGCCTCCTGAAGAACCTCCCCCCAAAGTCCTCCGCTCGGCACGCACAATCTGGTACCATGCCTCAACGACCCATCCTCTGCTCTAGAGAACTCATCCAACAGTCCTGTCTGGACCTGCTCCCTGATGACCCTCAGAGCCTCATCCTCAAACTGAGCTGCCCTGATCCTGTCCATCAGCTCTGACTGTACCTGCAGACCCCACATCTGCACCTCGAACCCAGGAACTATCACCTCTATGTCTAAGCTCTCCAGATCTGCCAGAAGGTAACGATCCATCGTCAAACACATGGCCACGGGATACCTGCTCAAAGCATCCGTGACCACGTTGGCCTTCCCCGGATGGTACTTGTTTGCAAAAACAAAAGTATGAAACTTTATTGATACAAACTTTGTAAAGATTACAAGAATTCTGGGAAAGGTACAACTGTAGGAATCCAATCTAAAAGAAGATTGCTTTATCCCTTGGACGATGTGAACTTTGAAGACGATAGCCTCGGAAATTAAAGTTGAAGGCAAAAGCCTAGAAAGAATGCAGCAGCACTTGGGCAAGAACTCCTGAACTCTCTGATATTTCTGAACTTTATGTCTGATCCCCATGAATAAAGACTTGAAACTCTATTTATAGAGTTCTGGAAATAACTAACTTTTAGTTATTCTGGATGGCACAAGTTGGATTGTGCATGAATTGGATGGCGCAACATCAGACTGCGCAGGCAGTTGTTGGATCATGGGCTAACTGTCTTGGACACATGGCATCTCTTGATTGAATTACGCATGATCGTGAGCAGACGGTTGCCACGTAGTGAGTTATTGATGGCATGAATGCCATGTGTACTTTTGTCAGTTTTCATAATGAAGTGCGCCATATGAGTTGCGCTGACTTTGGATTGTGCTAGGGTGGACCGTGCTGAGTTGGATTGCGCCAGAATAGACCGCACAATAGACAGGCTGGCAGATTGCGCTGCATATACAGCTGTCCTCGAGCGCTGTACGACGTAATAAACGAACAATCTTCTCGTTCTTCGTGCTGTCAGTTGTCAGAAGATTTGATTTTGTCAGGTAATGATGACTTCTGCCACGTCAGCCTACACACTTGAAAGTGTGTACAGTCTGGTGTGCACAATCTGAATGATGCACAATCTGATGTCTGCGCAGTTCATTTGAAAGTTATATTTCTTGATTTTTATGATTTTGTTGATGGGTGCAACTTGATTTTTTAGGACCTACAAAACCCCCTTCAAAGTTTTCGAAAGTTGAATTTATTCAAAGTTTCGAAATACTTTGAATTTTGAATTTTAAAATCAAGTTGCGCATATGTTGAGCTGTCTGCACAATCGGATGAATCAGCCCTACTTTTTCGGCGCAATCTGAGGCGGCAGTTGCTCTTTGAAAAACTATAAATAATTCCTTCGATTCTTACTGTCAGTCTTTACTTTGCTTTCATTGTGTTTAATAGAAAGAAGTCCCGAGCCTATTCCTTTTTTCTTCTCCGTCGAACTCCATGGCCCCCAAGCGATCCTCCGCCGCCGCCAAGGGCAAGGCCTCCGCCGAGTCTTCAACTCGGGTTGCGCCACGTCCTTCGCGTCACGAAGCTGCGCACCCTGCTGTGCTAGGTAGATAACCCGATCGAAAACTCTTTTTAGGGTTTTTTGCCTTCACTGATCTTCAAAATCCATCTCTTTTTAGAGATGTGATCATGCTGCGCCATCCTTTTTAGGGTTTTGGTTGCACGAACTAGCTATTCTTCATTTTTATGAGGAATATCTTCTTGTGCAATCGGTTGAACTGTGCTGGCGAGAGTCAGCGCAATCTGCTGATTTGCGCAAGATTGTCAGCGCAATCTAACGCTGGCGCAAACTGATAATTGCGCAATCTGATGGTTGCGCAATCTGATGACAGAATCTCTGGCTTGACTTGTACTAATTTGTGATTTTTCTGTTTGATACAGTCGATACCAGAGAGGATCCGAATTATGAAATCTTCACAGGAACTTTAGCTGAACCAGAATACAAAGAGGACTTATCTCATGTACTCTTCCCCCAGTATGCCCTTCCATCATATCGTCAAGCTATTTTGATCGCACAAGACAATGAGACCCTGTTAAGCCTGATGAATGGACAACCTTTACAGACTGCTGATGCCATCACCCACAGAAAACCTATGTTTTTGTTTGGTGAAGCCATTGACAAAAGTTCTCAACCAAGACCACGTGTTGAACAAAGAACTTTCCAAAGGAAGGAGAGATTGGTCTTGTTACCAGATATTGCTAGATGTCTTCCTTTGGCACGATATGCTCATGCCAGCCATCCCAGGAGGATGGAATGGGACATCACTCCTCTTCACCATGCTCGGACAAAAAAAATCTGCGTCAAGAAGGATCCGAAAAATAGAGATATGTTCTATAGTTCTTCTGAACGACACAGTACTTTACTCAGAAGACTGAAACCAGGGTGCATTCCTCCGGAGAATTCTTCTCTGTTGTTGCCTGTGAGGACTCCCATCTTTGCAAATGAGTACGCAAAGGCTGAAGGCAGTTATCCGGATCAAGACATCCGGTTGACAGGTCTAGTAAATCCAGACATCAAAAGATGGAGCTGTATAGCCAACTGGATACTGGTCCAGTTTGAAGATAAACTCAGAGAAATTGAATTGTATCATGCGGTACATGCTACCGTATATGGCTTCTACCCGAATCCTCATCTATTTTTGGCATTGGCAGAGAGGTACAACTCTAGGATAGGGACGTTCATGACGCTCTGCGGAGAGATGGGATTGGCCCTCCACGAGATGAAGTATATCTCATATTTACCAATGGCAGACTCCCCTAATGAGGAGTATGTTCCCACTAACGATGAATTAGATAGACTTCGTCGAGAGAATTCGAAGATGGTGGAAGTCTTCGATGAGTTGCTATGCCATTACAACATATTCTCTCTCTACTACAAAAGTGGCTCATCTGGCACATGCTATTCTTCAAAATGGTTGACTTATCTTTTTCTCAACCATATTATTGAGAAAAAGACAAAAGATCATGACTCGTGCAATCCAGATTTCTTCCAACCCCTCAGCAATAGTGAAGTGATAAAACTGATGGAGAAAAATAAGAGAATGGATATCAAAGTCAATGACGAACATCAATATCCTCCTCTCAAGGCGGGAGATTTTGTGGAGAGCTTTATAAGAATGGGCTACAGGTCCATGTCTAAAGAAGCCCAGCTAGCAGGATTTCTGACGTACTGGCTCCGCCGTTTCGTTATGCCTGGGGCAAGTGCTGTAGACCGCTTCCACCGCGGTGTCCTTTTTGCTGCTTTCTGGTTAGTTTTCGGCTACCGGATAGATCTACTATCAGCGATGACTTGCAGAATAAATGCGGGTCTTCGTCTATATGTAGATTCCATGCTCAAGGGTAAGTGTGATAAGGGCAATTTCCCCAGACTAGAATTACCTTACACTTACTTATTCGGATGGTTACTCCTGCACCATCCATCTTTGATGAATCCTGCCATGGGAGCAGTGGGCGGCAGTTTTTTGCGCAGATTCTCACAGAGCCGGTGGTTATACACTAGTCTGAGGGACTGCAGACGCACTTTGAATCTCGGCAGAGGATGGAATTTTTTTTGCTCTCCCCCTCCAACGGGTTATGAATTCTTGGCACCAAATATGGTCGACCTTGGGAGGCAACCAATAGGTTGAATAACTTTTGAATGGTTGAAGGCGATCAGACCATCACATCTGGTATACAGATTTGAGGAGGAATGCTATTTGGAACCATATTTGCCGAGTCGTTTTGCTCGTCAGTTCGAATATGACCAGTTCCATGTGGGCAATGCAATAACCTGCTTACAAGGAAAGGGATACTTGATCGACGGTGCCAGAGTGTGGGCTTACTACAATGCTCGAGACACACGAACAGTGTTCTCGATGCCACACAAGAATAATAATGGTCCAAGAATGTTGTATACATATTCACAGTTTTACACTGCTGCGAACACTTTTGTCGAAAACTATAGCCTCGTTGATAGTTTTGCAACGACAAATCGTCTTAAGAAGGGAGCAACCGACACATTGGCTCCCAATAATGATGAGGAACATGAACCAGTGGATGATCCATTGGAAGCTTCTAGGGAAGCCAATTTCCTTGAGGAAGTCAACCAACCAATAAAGGTTTCTTTGAAGGTTGTTAAATCTCCGATCAAGGAGAAGAAGAGAATGAGGGAAGAGCCTTCTGCCCCTGTTGCGAAGAAGAAATTAAGCTTGGAACATTCTTCAGAGAAAGTTACTACAAGATCCCAATCTCGGCAGCTGGCTGAGACAACCCGAGATGAAGCAGCTACACCAACCTCTGTTCAGAAACAGACTGAGGTAATAACTGTAGAGAGCCCTGAGAGGCCTCTTCATAGAACAAAGAAGCTGGCTCATCGAAGAAGAAAAAGAACAGTGACTCCTCCTAAGCAAGTCTTTTCTTCTATAGTGGTAAATGCTGCAGCCGGGATCACCATGTCGTCTCCCACTCCTGTTTTTGAGTCTGGGCATAGAACTCCCAGTCCAGAACAAAGAGAGGAGATCGAGCAGAGGGTAGAGCTAGACCAGAGAAATGAGGCCAAAAAGCCCAGAGACAATATTGTAGAAGAAGAGCATGACGCCGTACGATCTCCTTCACCTGCTGCGGAGACTACACAACCTCCTCTTATACCGGGAGTAATCCGCGAGAAGGAGGATCGTGAAATGATTGACGCATTAAATGACTGCGACTTCGTCTCACAGGAGGATTATATTGATCCAACTGCTGCAACTGTCAGTGGGGAGGTACCGGAGGAAGATGACAATGAGGAGAGTTCATCATCTGAGGACATTGAGGAAACATAAGACCCTGAAGGAGATGCTGAAGAGCATGTGTCTCCTGTAGATGTTGATGACACATTGAATGTTGAGGTGCAGATATCTTCCGAAGGTGCTGATAACACTTTAGATCCTGAAAAGGATGTTGAAGTGCAAACATCTCCGGAAAGGATAGCAGATGAAGAAGCGGCCCCAGAAGAAACTCCCGTTGTTGATCATCAAGGTATAAAATGAAATTAGCAATCTTCTTTTAAATAGATTGATAGCTGATATCTTTATTTATATTCCATGCAGAAATTGAATCTTCTCCAGCACCTCCAGTGTGCATGGACATAGTACTTGCGACGACGATTGCTAGTAGCAGTCGTCATTTATCCTGTGGCTCTGAAGCAGGAAGTAGTCAGGCAGTAGTGTCTGAGGCTACTTCTGCTCAGCTAGAATCTGTCCCAACAGACGATAGGCCTGTTGCTGGATCAAACCATGGTAAGACTGTTTTCATTTTTGATCTTCTTTGACAATAGTAAATGACAGTAAAAATGACAATATTTAATTTTGTAGAGGAACAACCAGAAGGGGCAACCAGCTCCACTTTAGTTCCATTATTCAAAGAGCCCTCTGTTCAAATACAAGAAGCTGAACGACCTGCCGCCTCGTCATCAACAGGAGTAGCTGCGACTCCTGGTGCTCTGGCGACTAATCAGTTTGTCATCCAATCACTCACCAAATGCTTCTTCGATAGTGATAGAAAAAGAAGACGCTAATTTTTACACGGTTAGAGGTCCGACCTCTTTCTTAGTAAATGCTATCCGGGAGCAAGGTGACGAGCCTCAGGCCACTTTCCTTGACCATATATTAATTGAGCTGGAGACTTCAATAAAGAACTATAAAGAGCTCAATAAAGGGGAAGTAGAACCTTTAGTTCAGGCAGAATTTGAACAGATGGCTCAAGCAGCCGCAGTTGAAAGAGTAAACTTCCAGAATCTCTTGGATGCTTTTTCTACTAAATCTGCTGAATACAATTCTAAGGTGGAATCGGTGACCTCGACTGCTGAAAGCAAAGAGAGAAGAATTGCTGAATTGAGAGCGAAGATTGCCCGCCTCCAAGAAGAACTAGAAGATGAGGTTACCGAGCATCAGACTGCAATCCAACAACTTAATGCTCTAACTCAAGAAAGAGACGAATATGTGGTAGCTCATAATGCTGAAATCACCCCCCGAATGGTAACCATGCCCACTTTCAATGAAGAATCTGGGATGGAAGAGGCCAGGAGGAGAGTGATGGCATCTCGCGAAGAGCGTCTGTAACTTCTGAAGCAACAAATCGCCAATCTGATGTCACCTTCGTCTTAATAGAAAGAACGTCTTGTATCTTCTTGTCTTTCTTTATGATATGTATGTTTTTGTAATGTCTTAAATTTTAATCAATAAAAAGACATTTTGTTGTGGCTCTATTATTTATTGCATATCTTGTTCAGATATAAATAATAGCGATAGAAAATATATTCAGAGGTACAGGACATGATATATTTCTTGATTTAGAAAATAATTATATTCATTATATCTGCTCAGAGGTAATATGGACATGGAAGAATATAATTTATTGAATATCATTATTTCAGTAGACAACTTAATCAGGGATGACAAGTTGCTGATATAAATGATGAACGATAATGAATCGTCAAAAAATATGTGAACGAAATAAATCGTCAGGATGAACGGATGGACCATCGTATAAGTTGAATGAACGGATGAACCGTCAAATGATGGTAATGAACGGGCGAACCGTCAAATGATGGTAATGAACGGGCGAACCGTCAAATGGTGATAACGAACGGATGAACCGTCGGATGGATGTAATGAACGGTTGAACCGTCGGATGATGGTAATAAACGGACGAACCGTCAAATGATGGTAATAAACGGGCAAACTGTCAAATGATGGTAATGAACGGACGAACCGTCAAATGATGGTAATGAATGGGCGAACCGTCGGATGGATGTAATGAACGGTTGAACCGTCGGATGATGGTAATGAACGGACAAACCGTCAAATGATGGTAATGAACGGGCGAACCGTCAAATGGTGATAACGAACGGGTGAACCGTCGGATGGATGTAATGAACGGTTGAACCGTCAGATGATAATGAACGGACGAACCGTCAGATGATAATGAACGGGTGAACCGTCGGATGATAATGAACGGGCGAACCGTCAGATGATAATGTGTCGCTTCGTTATTTGGAGAATCTCTGCCTATAAATAGAATAGAAATCTGAAAGAAATGATCATTTCCACTTTTCAACATAAAGATGTCGTCTGGAGATCCATACAAGAAGGCTGAACTCGCCCCGAAGATTGAAGCAGGCACTGAAGAACGTCCAGCCGAACTAGTCCAGCCAAAGCAGGCAGGAGCAGGCGAAGGTTCGTCTGCACCCAAGCCACTGCGGGATATCCTGGATTTCCTGCTTGAACCAGGAAAGACTGAAGAAGAAGAGGCCATGAGGATGGCTGCTTGCAAGTTTCTGGTGGGTTCCAGCAAAGATGTTTTTGGCTCTTTTGCTGATTATGTCTTTGATAAGGATGGCAGTGGTCCGTGCCCCAATGTTGAGAAGGATGATAGTGACCTTCCTTAATATCATGTACTATTATTTATGATGAAATAAAAATCAAACTTTATTTATGAAATGTCTGATCATATTTACATGAAATCTCTGTTACATTTATACATAGTACTTCTTAAGGAATTTGCCATTGATAGGCATCATTGCAACTCGACCGTCTAACTCTGAAAGTTGATAGGCTCCATTTGAAAAGACTTTGCTAACAATATAAGGACCTTTCCACTTCGCGTCGAACTTGCCCTTGCTCATGTGAGTCATAGTCATAGGACGTCTGACTGTTAGAACAAGTTCTCCTTGCTGAAAGGCTCTGACTTTAACTTTGCGGTTGAAAGTCTTTGAGATGCGAGCTTAATATAACTCAATATGTTGTTGAGCCAATAGCCGCTTTTCGTCGAGTGCTTCTAATTCTTGAAGTCGAAGAAGATCATTGTTCTCTGTAGTGAACTCATTAGCAATGGCGATCCTTAAGGACGGAATTTGAAGTTCTAGGAGAAGAACTGCTTCACAGCCATACACCAAAGAGAAGGGTGTAAAACCTGTAGGGTTACGGACCGTAGTACGGTAGGCCCAAAGACATTCACCAAGCTTTTCACTCCAGTTCCATTTATTAGTAGATACAAACTTCTTGAGGAGCTTGATGATAGTTTTGTTGAAGGCTTCAGCCAAGCCATTAGCGACAGGATAATAAGCTGTATAAGCACCATTGTCAATCCAGTGATCATCGCAGAATCTTATGAACTTCTGACTGATGAATTGGGGTCCATTGTCACAAATGATCCTTCGAGGTACACCAAATCTGTAGATGACATAGTGTTTGACGAAGTTGATGACACTGCTGGTTTTGACTTCAGCCAAAGGTATAGCTTCAGCCCACTTAGAGAAGTAATCGGTTATTGCTAATATGAACCGTTATCCTTTAGAAGAAGGAGGATTGATGGAACCTATAATGTCCATGCCCCAAGCTTCAAAAGGCCAAGAAGCAGCAGTCGGATGCAGGAATTCTGAAGGCTGGTGAATGAAATCGGCATGGATTTGACAAGCACAATATTTCCTTGCATATTCGATGGCATCTGATACCATAGAGGGCCAGTAGTAACCCATTCGTCGGATGCGATCCTGTAACTTAGGACCAGGTTGATGTGCTCCACAAACACCATCGTGAGCTTCATGCAACACTTGCTTCGCTTTATCACCAGCGAGACAGCGCAAGAGAAGACCGTCATAAGTCCGCCGACAGAGAGTTTTGGTGGTTTGATTGTAATAGAATCGTAGAGACCGTCCACAAATACTTGTAGCCTCCTTAGGATCTTCAGGAAGTATGTCATGAACTACGAAGTCGATAAAAGGAGTTCTCCAGTCTTCATCGATAACATTGACTTCAGTAAGATTACTGAACTCAATATTATGATTGTTTTTGACACAAAACAACTCACGATTAGAGACAACCACCACCTGCTGTCTTTTGATAGGGATAGCTAAGACAGCTGCAAGATTGGCCAAGGCATCTGCTTCAATATTGTAAGCTCGGCGAATATAGTCGATGAAGAAAGCTTTGAATGATATAGCCATGTTGATTGCCGCTTCATGATAAGGAACCAGATCTTGATGGCGAACTTCATAGGTTCCTCTAACCTGGTTGACAACCAACTTGGAGTCGCTGTAGACTTCGAGATATTCAACATCCAGTTGTCCAGCTAACTAAAGGCCGATCAGTAAAGCGTTGTACTCTGCTACATTGTTAGAGCATGGTTCATCTAGAGAGTAAGCTCTTTGGATAGTCGATCCGTCTGGAGAAACGAGAACAACTCCGACTCCTGCTATAATGGTACCATTTGGTCCGATTCTGGATGCACCGTCAAAGAATAGACGCCAAGTAAGAAATTCTTCAGAGATCATATTTGATTCTAATGTCTCATCTGGAATTTCATCATAGAGTTTAGATATTTCTGGTACAGGATGAGCTGCTAAGAAATCCGCCAGTGCTTGACCTTTGACAGATTTTTGAGGAATATATATCATGTCATATTGGGCTAGCAGAATGGCCCATGTAGCCAGCCGAGAGTTGAGTGTGCTAGGCTTCTTCATGAGTACTCGAAGAAGATTAACTCGGAATATGACATAAATAGTTTGGCCAATGATGTAATGCCTTATCTTTTGAACAGCAAACATGAGAGCTAGGTATTCTTTTTCGACTAGACTATAACGGTGTTCAGCACCAATCATAGTATGACTGAGATAATAGATGGCCTATTCATGGCCTTCTTTGTTCTTTTGGGCAAGTAAAGCACCCAATGAATGATCCATAGCACGGACATACATTAAGAATGGTATACCCGAGATTGGTGGCACCAAGACCGGTGGATTCATGAGGTACCGTTTGATGTCGTTGAATGCTCGTTGACATTCTTCAGTCCAAATAAAAGAGACACCCTTCTTTATCAGCTGAGTGAATGGTCTGCAGCGTCCGAACAAATTCAAAATGAATCTCCTGATGTACGCAAGACGACCTTGGAATCCTCGTAGCTCTTTTAGGTTGCGTGGAGGACGCATCTCTTGAATGGCTTTGATCTTCTCGGGATCTACGTGTATACCCTTAGAGGTAATGACGAAGTCAAGAAACTTGCCACTAGAGACACCCAAGAATGACTTGGTGGGATTCATTTTGAGTTGATATTGGTGCATCAGATTGAAGATAGTTCTCAAGTCTTGGATATGATCTTCCTTCAGACGACTTTTGACGGCGATATCGTCAACGTAGCATTCGACTGTCTTACGAAGATGATCTCGAAAGATGGTACTCATGGCTCGTTGGTAAGTTGCACCAGCGTTCTTGAGACCAAATGGCATCACAGTATAGCAGTAAACTCCATAAGGAGTGCGGAAAGAAGTGTGTTTTTTATCTTCAGGATTCATCCGAATCTGATTGTATCCGGAGAATCCGTCCATGAAGGATATTCGCTCGAACCCACAGGTATTGTCAATCATGACGTCTGTGATAGGGAGAGGAAATTCGTTTTTTGGACATGCTTTATTGAGATCCCGAAATTCGATGCAGACTCGAACTTTGTCGGTTTTCTTCAGAACTGGGACGACATTGGCTACCCAATCAAGATGCTGCTCTTCTCGAATAAAGCCACAAGCGATGAGCTTCTTGACTTCATCATCGATCGCATCCATCATTTCTGGTTTAAAGCGTCGCTGTTGCTGCTTGACTGGTTTTGCATTGGGTAAAATGTTCAGTTTGTGAGTAGCAACTTTGGGATCTAAACCTGGCATGTCTTCGTAACTCCAAGTAAAGACATCAATGTATTCTTTAATAAGAAGAATTAATTCTTGCTTATCTGCTTCTGGAAGATTCTTGCTGATGAATATTGGACGAGGTGACCCGTTCTCTCCTACATCAATTTGAACCAATTGATCTTCAGTAGGAGGTTCTCGCTGTTCGAATTGGAGTTCCCATTGATTATCCATTCGTTGAGCCCAAGGATCTATTTTGGGACTTTTTTCAATGTCCTCGTCATAGCCTTCTGGAAGTTCAGCAGAGACCATGTTGGAAGATACGACCAGCCGATGGACTTTACCAACACTGGTATCAGAATCCCATGATCTGGAGTCAGAAGAATTAGAACGTTCTTCACTATCAGAGTCGGAGACTGCTGGGGATAGTACTGGAGGAGAAGCATATCCAAGACCGCTTTTGGTCTTGCTGTAGTACATCTCTGATTTTCCTTCTGGAACAGTCGTACGCATAGGAGTTCGTCTACCCTTGCCGTAATTGAGACCACTCTTGAAGTCATAACCCATCTTTCGGATGATGTCTTTTGATTGTTGACTGTAACGTCGGAATTGAAGATGTCCTGTATCGTTACTTTTGCTATCATCCGTATAACTGAATTGTTGTTCCGGTCCTTTACTAAAAAGTATTGGACTCCCGTCTTTCTTTCGAGAAGGAACAATACGATATGAATCTTTTGGATCTTCAAATGAGACTTCTGTTTGAAAAGATTGTACAACTCCCATTGTAAATGATCGAAAGCTATCTAACATATCCAAATAGCATTTAGTATGATAAATGACATCAGTATACTGGAAAGTAGATGCTTTTTTATTGATCTGTACATTCGTATTTACAACAGGACCTTTAGCCTTAGCAGGCTTGGTCAGATTGATTATAAGAGGGGGAGAAGAAGAACGTGGAGGAGGATTGGCCTTGTTACGACGGATGTCAATAACAAGTGGCTCAGAGGAGGTGAGCTCCCTTTTGTCCTTGTTATGAGTTAGATCAATAACAAGTGGCTCAGAAGAAGCGAGCTGCTTTTTGTCCTTGTTACGACGTAAATCGATAACAAGTGGCTCAAAAGAGGTGAGCTCCCTTTTATCATCATCCATCGGTTGTTTCTGGGCTGGCAAGTGAATAGCCAGTGGCTTAGAGGACTGAGGATGAAAGACTCGCCCTTTAACAGGTATGATAAGGGTGTCTTTAGGCACTGCTTCTTGCTCTTCTTCAGTATCCAGAGACAACACCACCTTCATGAATTCATCCTTATACATACGAGCATCGTTGCAGTATGCTTCAACGCCTTTAAAAGGATAGAGATCAGCGACCTCCTTTTGTACCTCTCCATTGTCATCAACGTATTTAAAACATTGATGGAGAGTTGAAGGAACAATATTGTGCTCATGTAAGAATGGTCTCCCCAATAAAGCATTGTAAGAACAACCATGATTGTCAATGATGTAGAAGGTCACTTTTGTACGAAGATTGCCTATTTGGAGTTTTAGGCGAATCTTGTCCAAAGGTTCACTTCTCCCTTGGTTGAATCCAAAAATTGTGGTAATTGTACTGGAGAGACTATGCACTGGAATCTTTAACGCATCCAACATTATCTTCGGCATGATGCTGAGAGCAGACCCTGGATCTATAAGAATTCGATCGACTTTCATCGAGTCGACATATCCTGTGTAGTATAAAGGACGGTCGTGCCTGTTGTCCTCCATCAGCATGTCATCTTGTGTGAAAGTTATGTTTGGAATCAATTCCAAAACACTATGACAATGAAGACAAGAAACTGGCTCTGTTGTAGGCTTCTTCAGAAGGGCTAGACAAGTTTCAGCTTGCATAAGAGCCTCACTCAGAGTTTCCCGAGTCTCTTTGGAGAGACGCAAGAGCTCAAAGATTGACAGCCGGGCCGGTGTATTGGCTAATTGAGCCAAAATATCGAAGTTATAAGGCATCTCAAGCCTGTAGGAGATGACTTCTTTAAGGGCTTGTCAAAGCGAACTTGTTATTTGTCTTTGTCAGCTGTCGGCTTGGGAGGAATGGGTACCACAACCGGTGAGGGTGCAGTAGGAATATCTTCAGTAGAAGCAGGCTGCACTGGAGCAGGCTCGGAAGAAGAAGCAAGATTCTCTTGAGTTTCAGGGTAATCCTTCAGATAGGCTTTCCCTGATCTGGTGCCCAATAAGATTTCTTCGTCAACTATGGGGTCAAAAGACACCATGTTACAAGTCTTTGTCTTACCCTTAGAGCGGTCTTTCTTCTTGGATGAAGAGGGAAGCTCGAACTCTGAAGCAAGATCCGGATGAATCCACATAATCTCGCCATTGTCAAGAGACAAGGGAACGAGACCTTCATTTGGTGGAGGAGGGAGATTCTCAATCTCAAGAGTAGCTTTGGGGATAGGAATGACGCCATGCTGTACCATCTGCGGAAGAAAGTCACCGAATTGAACTGAGACCATGTTTGCAGTCACAGTCTTCTTGTCTTGCTGCAGAGTGACAACACCAGCATTGACCAGCTCTTGTATCTTGCCTTTGAGCATGTAGCATGCTCGAGTAGGATGCCCAATAAACCTGTGATAGACACAATATTTGGGATGATCAGTCTTACCGACTTCATCAGGCTTCTTTGGGACTGGGAGTTGGATCTTGTTGCTTTTGATTAAACAATCAAAGATGCTTGCAGTGTCATTCTCGTCAAAAGAATACTCTACTTTAGGACGAGGTTCCCTCGATGGAGGTGCTGAAGGAGTAGAAGTGGACGTACGAGGAGCTACGTTGACCGCCAGAATTTCTTTATTCTTGTTCAAATTGATGTTCAAAGTTTCTTTTACTTTGCGGTTGTTCTGGCGGTTGCCACCACCTGATATCTGGTGTTCATCACGGTCGGGGTTAGACATTTGTACCCTCAGTTGCTTGAACTTGTCAGCGCTAACTTCAGCAGCTTTAGCATTAACAATGAAGGATGGCCAATCTTGGAACTGAGTTGACCCTGTCCACATACTGATGATAGGCAAAAGATTTGCCTTGCAAGTATCAATAGTGACAGCAGCTGGAGTTCCGGGAGGCATCTTCAAGGCTTCTCGGCGGAACCGTTCGATGAAACTCTCAGAGGTTTCATTGTGTTTCTGTTTGATTTTGTTGAGAGCCGACATAGTCATGTCGTTGATCCCCTCATAGAACCGTTCCAGGAAGATTTGTTTGAGCCCTGAGAAGGAGGTGATACAACCATCGGGCAAACTTCTGAACCAGTCGTATGCTACACCGGCTAAACAACCGACGAATACTCTGGTAAGAAGAGCGTCATTTGGTTGAAGTTGGACAGTCATTACCTCAAAGTGATTGATAAACTGGCTTGGAGAGGTACTGCCATCAAACAGAGAGATTGTTGGGATCTTATACTTAGGAGGAAATGGGACTTCCTTCCATTCAACTAGGTATGGTTGCTTGATCCCCAACCTTTGCAAGTTGTCTTTCTCCTTGAAAGCCTCAAACTGAGTACGTAACAACTTGACAGCTTCAGTGGTATCTTCCACTGATGTAGAAGGAGCAGATGGAGTCTGAGTATTAGGAGGAGGAATAGCATGATAAGTACTACCCCCAGCACCTGACTGACTGGGTGTAGGTTAAACTTGTACAAGGGGTACTTGAGGAGATACTACCCCAGTCCTGCGTTGACAGGTACCGACGATGCTATGATTTTTGGACTTGCAGCAGGTACGGTCGGTGGTGTGGTATGTTGTGCCACAATAATAGAATACATACTGGCGATCATTTCAGCCATGGTCTTCAGCTTGTCTTCTAGTGCAGCGATTTGCTGTTCCTGATTTGCAGAAGTTGAAGCATCTGGATCTTCATTGACAACATAAGCTGTCACTTCTCTTGGTACAGTAGAAGACACCGTCTGTTCCGAGCTTTCACTGTATGCATCATAGTCGGAGAAAGAGTCATCTCCTGACTGAGAAGGAAGAAAATGACCCGAAGGATCTTGAAGATTCCTTTGACCAATTGTATCTCGGCTTCGGGATCGGGTATGTCGAAATACTCCTTCAGAAGATTCCTGGAGTAAATCTAAATACCGTTGGCTAGGACGGCGAGGCTTGCCGTGCTTAGAGCACTTCCTACCCCCAGTGTCTCGAGAGGTCATGTTGACAGAAGCGTACAACACTTCGTCTTCATCCTCTGACTTAGGTCCAGGGTTTGCAAAGTTCAGACGATCAAAGACAGATCGTTTTATTGTTTGACAACAACACTGGATTATGACTTTATGGTTGCAATGATGATCAAATGATTGAATTGGAGGTGTCGAGACATTACCCCGCTTTTGCCTGAGATGTTCCCGGAGATCAAAAGATTGAGGGATCTGTTCTTTGACAATATTCGGAACATGGTTCCGGTTCTTCAAATGTTTTGTCCCTTGAGTATACAGGAAAGTGCTCACTTCATTGGCATAGGTGTCGGGGTTCTTGACCCTGGAAGGTTGCTTCTGATGATGTTTGGTCTTCGACATTGGCTGTTTACGTTTCGCCGAAGTTGGTCTGTTGAGATAAGTTCTTAGATCAGCAAATTCACCCCCAGGGGTTTCTGTTTGAGACACCAGCAGTTTTTTCTATTTCGAACGGGATATCTTGAGTGTTGGGAGATCTTGAAATTCTGCTACCGGGATAGGCAGAATACCTCTTTGATCAGTACAAGTTCTCTTGATATGAAGGGAAGAAGAACCCTTGTTTGAAGGAGTTCTTGTACTGACTGGTGCCAAGGCACGTTCAGGTTGATCTTCTACGGTAAAAACCGAAGAAGATTGAGAAAAGACCAAAGGGCCTTTTCCTTTGTTTTGGGAATAAGGGTTAGCTAAAGAGCATTTCCCTCTGTTGTCTTCTAAGTCATGAGACAAAGAAGTTTGAAAAAAGACCAAAGGGCCTTTTCCTTTGTTCTGAGGATGAGGAATAGCCAAAAGACTACCCCCAGTAGATTGTGCTGGAGCAGCAGAGTGCTTGAGAGGAGGAACTGAGCCTTTGCCTTTGTTGTGAGAGGAAGAGAGATTAGCCAAAAGGCTGTCTCTTTTGGATTGTGCAGGCATAGTTTGCGCATGGGTTGATGGCGCACTGGCCACTTGCGTATGAGTAACTCTGGCAGAGGGTGCACTGGTTCTGGCTACAGAGATTGTGGTTTGTGCATCAGGAGTTCTTGCCTCATAGTGTTTAGGATGCACTCTAGTTGCTGGAATGTTGGTTTGCGCAGGAAGAATTGCTGCTAACTGTGCCAGGGGCATAGGAGTCTTATACTTTGACAAGGCAGCATAAGAAGACTTTTGTGTACTGGCAACAGCAGACTGCGCATGAGTAGTTGAGACAGATTGTGCAGCAGTTAAAACAGCAGATTGCGCACCAAGCTTGGTGGCAGAATAGACAGACTGCACAGCAGTCTTGCTGGCAGACTGTGCAACAGTCTTTGAAATAGACTGCGCCACAGATTGCGCAGCAGCTTTGGTGGAAGAACTGCCAGACTGTGCAGCAGTCTTGGGGACCCACACTGGGTGCACTTTGCTCGTGGCAGAAGTTGTTGCAGTACGGGGGGTGGTCTTGGAGTTGATCATGGCTTCGTAGGCCGTCTGGTTGACTTTCACAACCAGAGTCTTCTGCGTCTTCCCGATAAACGCCACGTCACATTGAGTTGTCACTTCCTCGTCGGAGGAGAAAGTCGTTCCCCAGCAGAGTCGCCATTTTGTTTGCAAAAACAAAAGTATGAAACTTTATTGATACAAACTTTGTAAAGATTACAAGAATTCTGGGAAAGGTACAACTGTAGGAATCCAATCTAGAAGACGATTGCTTTATCCCTTGGACGATGTGAACTTTAAAGACGATAGCCTCGGAAATTGAAGTTGAAGGCAAAAGCCTCGGAAGAATGCAGCAACACTTGGGCAAGAACTCCTGAACTCTCTAATATTTCTGAACTTTATGTCTGATCCCCTTGAATAAAGACTTGAAACTCTATTTATAGAGTTCTGGAAATAACTAACTTTTAGTTATTCTGGATGGCCCAAGTTGGATTGCGCATGAATTGGATGGCGCAGCATCAGACTGCGTAGGCAGTTGTTGGATCGTGGGCCAACTGTCTTTGACATATGGCATCTCTTTATTGAATTGCGGATGATCGTGTGCAGACGGTTGCCACGTAGTGAGTTATTGATGGCATGAATGCCACGTGTACTTTTGTCAGTTTTTATAATGAAGTGCGCCATATGAGTTGCACTGACTTTGGATTGCGCTAGGGTGGACCGTGCTGAGTTGGATTGCGCCAGAATGGACCGCACAACAGACAGGCTGGCAGATTACGCTACATGTACAGCTATCCTCGAGCGCTGTGCGGTGCAATAAACGAACAGTCTCCTCGTTCTTCGTGCTGTTAGTTGTCTGAAGATTTGATTTTGTCAGGTAATGATGACTTCTGGCACGTCAGCCTGCGCACTTGAAAGTGTGCGTAGTCTGGTGTGCGCAATCTGAATGATGCGCAATCTGATGTCTGCGCAGTTCATTTGAAAGTTGTATTTCTTGATTTTCATGATTTTGATGATGGGTGCAACTTGATTTTTTAGGACCTACAGTATTGTAAGGATATATCAAAATCCTTCATCAGCTCTAACCATTGCATCTGCCTCATATTCAGCTCCTTCTGGGTAAATACGTACTTCAAGCTCTTGTGATCAGTATAGATCTCAACTCGCTCTCCGTACAGATAGTGTTTCCACAGCTTCAAAGCAAAGATGACCACTGCCAGCTCCAGATCGTGGGTAGGGTAATTCCTCTCATGAGGACGAAACTTTCTGGATGCATAGGCAATTACCTTCCCGTGCTGCTGAAGCACACAACCCAAACCCCATCCTGAAGCATCACTGTAGATCGTATAACCACCAGATCCAGATGGCAGCGTCAAGATAGGAGCTGTAGTCTACCTCGCCTTCAGCTCCTCGAAGGCGGCCTGGCACTCATCGGACCAAACAAACTCCTCGTCCTTCCTGGTAAGGCGGGTCATCGGCTGGGCAATCCTGGAAAAGTCCTGCACGAACCTCCGGTAATAACCTGCCAGACCGAAAAAACTCCGAACCTCTGCTACGGAGCTCGGCGTAGACCAGGACTCTACCGCAAAATCTTCCTCGGATCCACTGAAATCCCCTCGCCAGAGACAACATGGCCTAGGAACTCCACACGATCCAAGAAGAACTCGTACTTGGACAGCTTCCCGTACAGCTGCTCCCTCCTGAGAGTGTCCAACACAATCCTCAGGTGCTCCTCGTGCTCCTCTGGTGTCTTCGAATAGATGAGGATGTCATCAATGAAGACCACCATGAACTTGTCAAGGTACTGATGAAATACCTTGTTCATCAAGTTCATAAATATTGCCGGGGCGTTGGTCAACCCAAACGGCATGACGGTATACTCATACTGGCCATAGCGAGTCCGAAAGGCAGTCTTCAGAATGTCATCCCGCTTCACCTTCAGCTGATGGTACCCGGTGCGCAAGTCGATCTTCGAGAACACTCTCGCCCCGCTCAACTGGTCGAACAAGTCATCAATCCTTGGCAAAGGATACTTGTTCTTGATGGTAAGGTTGTTGAGCGCCCTGTAATCAATACACAGACGTACCGTACCATCCTTCTTGGGGACGAAAAGAACTTGCCCGCCCCAAGGTGAAGAGCTAGATCAAATAAAGCCCATGTCCTCCAGCTCGTCAACCTGCTTCTTCAGCTCCGCTAACTCGCTGTTGTTGATTCTATAGATGTGCTGGGAGATAGGCTCAGCGCTCGGCACTAGGTCTATAAAAAACTCAACATCACGATCTGGCGGCATCTCGGGCAGCTCCTCGGGAAAGACATCCAAGAACTCAGCAATAAGTGGATGTGGCAACACCGGCACCGCCAACATTGCTCCGTAGAATCTATATCCCTGCTCTACTGCACCCCTAGTGAACTCATACTCCGGCTCTCCCGGCGGCCTAAACAGAATCATGCCCCCTCTGTAGTCGATGTTAGCGTGGTGCATGCTCAACCAATCCATACCGAGTACTACATCGTAACTCGGAAGTGACATTACGAGCAAACACGTACTCAGCTCCCGGCCTCTCAAAGAAACTCTCTGCCCCTTGCAAACATTATTAACTAGGATGATGCCATTCACAGTCATAATCTTGCAAGTCCTACCAAGAAACTCAGCAATGATATTGTGCCTAAGAGCAAAAGAAACAGACACAAAACTGTGCGTAGCACCAGAATCAAACAAGGCTAAAGCTGGAAAAGAATCAAGCAGAATAGAACCTGCGACAACATCCGCAATAGGCTCCATCTCCTCTGCTGCAAGAGCAAAGGCTCTACCCTGACTACCCCGCTACTGGTGGTGCTGAACAAACCGCTGCTGCTGGGTCGAAAGTGGACCCCTCTGCTGCACTGCAGGAACTCTCGTCGGTGCACTCTGAGCTGTACCAGTAACACAAGGGTTCACTGGACACTCTCTCAACTGATGGCCTGCTCTGTCGCAAAAGAGACACACTCCTAGCCTCTTCCGGCAAACCTCCCAGACGTGACCGAGCTTCTGGCAGAAGTGGCAAGGAGCCCCATGCTGTGTCTGTCTCTGCTGAGTGTGCTGCACCTGCTGCTGAACTGGTGCTCTGGCCTGCACCTGCGGCTGGTGATGCTGGAAAGAACGATGCTGAAGCTGAGGGTGCTTAGCAGCCCCTGTGCTGCTAGTATCCCTCGAGAAAAGATCACGCTCCCTCTTGGGCTTCAAGCCCCACTCCCGCTCTACCTTACAGGCCTCCGCGTAGATCTGGGTATAAGTCTCATAGAAGGAGGGAATGAGGATCTTGATATCCCAAGTCAGCCCCTCCCTGAAACGGCTCGCCCTGATCTCCGGGTCTCGAACCATGTACTCTGCGTATCGGCTCAGACGGTCGAACTCCGCTGCGTACTCCTCCACAGATAAACTGCCCTGCTGCAGATCCTGGAACTGTCGCACCAGGTCAATCTTGTCCGTGGGGGAAAAGAACTTCTCCTTGAAGAGGAGCTTGAACTCTGACCAAGTACGGCCCTCTCCAGCTCGGGCTGGCTCGTTTCTGAACCAGGTGCGCGTAATGTCTAGCAACTTTAAACCTACCGCCTCGACCTTCAGGTCGTCTGCAAGGCAGGAGGCCCTCATCTGCCGCTCGATATCCTCAAGCCAATCATCTGCATAGACCACACCCTCGGTCCCGCTAAAGTCACGGGGCCCGAGCTTCTTGAAGTCCTGGATATCTCCGTACCTCGGTCGCGTCCCCGGATGCGGAGCCCTCTGCTCCACGGCTGCAAGGGCCAACTGATGGGCATCCTCTATGCCCTGACGCATCACGTATGTCTGCCTCTGCTGAGCCTCGGCCTAGGCTCTCTGAGTCTTCAGCATCTGCTGGAGGAAGGTAAGCATCTGCCCAATATCTGTAGGCAGAGGAGGTGGAGGTGGAAGTACGTCTGCAACTAGCGGAGGAATCCGCTGCGCAGTCGGAGGAATAGCACCCGCATCAACCACTGGTTCTGCGACCGGAAAAGTCGTAGCAGCCCTGGGGTCAGCCCTCGTAACCAGCGGAGGAGCGCCCCCAAGAGCTGCTACTACCGACACCCCGACTGTAGCAGGAGTGTCCGGATCAGGTCCGCGAGTCATAGCAGACCTCTCTGCGTCCGCGAACTCAGGATGCTGGGATCTGATCTGCACCATCCTGAAGATAGAAATAAGAAGGAAATCAATACGGTACGCGAAATATTATATCAAGGAGGACAATTTGAATACAAAATCAATATCAAAGACGGTAATCAAGATAAGCAAGGAAAGATCCTACTGTGATTGAGCACTCTTAGCCTACTACCATCTATGTGTAACACAGGCTCGTAGTCAACACTCTAAGACGAGTGCCGCCACGACATCGCACTAATTGTGACTTCAGGACCTGCGTGGGCCACCACTAAAAACGTGTCATGACCCGCACCCGCTATAAGGGCACGTGCACGTGACAACGCCCAGCCCTCACCGTAAAAACGGCGTAGAACGCTGTAGGTTTTCTACTCTAAACAGTTTATATATATATATCAAAAACCTGTTGAGAATATGGTCAACTCCGAACGGAGGACAAGCAATGAATATATATGAGTTCTCAATCACAACTCTAAGATGATAAAGTAAAGACTGAAAGATAAAGACAACAAGACGATAATAAAATAATAACCTGTCAAGTCCAACACAAGAATATATACAAGTCCAAGTCTCTAATACAATCCATAGTAATAACAGTCTCAAAAGTAGCTGGAGACAAGGTCCAGTACAAAACCTACTCTAACTAAGCAAGTGGTAAAGTCTCGTCAGGCGGAGCTAACCCCTGCTGGACCAAAGTCTCCAAGTCTAAGCCCACTACGTCATCTGGACCGTAGTAGGTACTGTAATCCCCCTCGTCGGCATCTGTAATATTTATCAACATATCCTGTCAGGATGGAACGAGTACAATCTACTAACAACAGTTCACAAGATATGACAAAAGCTATAAGACTGTAAATAGAGAGTATATACAAGAAAATCATGGAATGTATATGTAAGTATCATGGCAAGGTAAGCTGTAAAACTAGAGCTAGAACAAGAAAAGTAAACTGATCATGGCATGTACAAGAATCAAGAATCATATATCTAGGTGTGTGAGCACTAGCTGCAATATGTGGCCGGCTTGGGAACTTGCACAAAATTGTAACAGGCCTGGCTAATCATACATGGGGTGTATGATCAACACTCACAATCAATAGGTGCACAATGGGTGCACAATAGGCTTTGACCACATATCTACACTAATACTCCCCGCCCCCGACTGGTAGAGTGGATCCAAGCAAGACACGTTATGACATGAGATTCTACGAGAAGGAGCAAGTCTCCTCGAGAATCAGTGTCCATATATTGCACAAAAACTACAAGGGAGCTTGTACAATATATACCAAGATAACGAGGAATAATATCTCATGTCGGGATCCATGAATACCAATCCGTGTGACCAATGTGCCGAGAACAAGCATATCTATACTAATTACATGAATTATAACAATCATCGTAATTGGAAAAGTGTCAGAGAATGTACTCGCCTGTAATATGGTATGATATGTCAACTGGAGCAAATGCAGCGTCTCGAGGACCTATAGAGAACAAGACGTATCAATACTCTGTTTAGGAAATAAAGTTAAATCAATTTAAATCCTATTAAGTCATTCTAGGTCAAGACACGTCAAACTAGACTATACGAGGTCAACCTAAGTCATATTAGGCCTAACCAGGTCAAACTGGGTCATTGCAAGTCAAACGGAATTAATCTAGGTCGATTTGAGACAACAATTGACTTACAGTTGACATTTGGTCAACTGGTCAACTCTGGTCAACTCCGGTCAACTCTGGTCAACCCTAGGTCAATCCTAGGTCAATGGTGACTAATAGTTGACTTTTGGTCAACTGTCCAAGTTTAATGAAATTTGGGACTAAATTGGGTAAAGTGTTGACCCATAGTTAACTTTTGGTCTAAAAAGTCAACCGTGGTCAACCGGGATCAAGACTAGGTCTAGGCGACTATTTCTAATCATTACCAACCTCTACAACCCATATCCAAGTCCATCTTGGACTTCGAAACTCAAATCTTGGCCGTAGGCCAATTACCTAATTTACCTTTTCTAAGGTAAATTTCTAGCCTACGTAAAAGCCTAGTTAGCCTACCTACGCTTGGAATTTTGACCCGTACGCCCTAGGGTAGTAAATACTAGCCTATACATATATTACCTACTAAGATACCTAGGTAAAGTGGACGTCTAGTCCATCTTACGGCCCATTGCCGATATCTTGAGTATTTCAAGATATGCAATGGTACGGCGCGATACCGGTGCCCTACAACCCCGATTTCTACTCGGGAGCCTACCCGCAAAATCTAATTCACGTATTCTAGGTCCACGTCAAGTTTTATCTCAATCCGACACTCGGGGCTCAAATTCACTCTCTAACTCGATTTCCTCTAAATCCTATTCTTCTAATTCTTCTAATTCTAAATCTTCTAACTTCTTCCCTCTACTTCTTCTAACTTCTTCTAATTCTTTCTTCTCCTCCTTACTAATTCCTATTCTCCTTTCCTATTCTCTTCTAATCTTCTTCTCATTCTTTTCCTAACTTCTTCTATTCTTTCCTTCTACTTCTCTTCTAATTCTTCTAATTCTTCCATTTCCCTCCTAACTTTTCTTCTTCTAATTTTCTTAAACTTCTCCTTGTTCTTTTCCTTCTACTTCCTATCTAATTATCATCTATCCATATATTATATATAAATATATATATATATATATACATATATAACTACTAAGGGGGGTTAATAGGGGTTTAAGGGGGCCAAAATGGGGGGAGAAGACTGGCAGCTGCTGCTGGTGCAGCTGTACTGCTGCCACTCTGCAGCTGTAGCTGATGCTACTGCTGGTTCCCTTCTTCTTCTTCATCTTCTCACTCCCTCTCCTCTTCCTCTATATATATATATATATATATATATATATATATATATATATAATATATTTTTTTTTTTTTTTTTTTTTTTTTTTTTTTTTTTTTTTTTTTTATATATATAATATATATATATATATATATAGATATATATATATATCCCTATACACAAACACACACACATCTAACTACATATATATAAATACACACACACATATATCTACATATGTATAAATACACCCACACACATATATCTACATATGTATAAATACACCCACACACACATATAGATATATATATAAATATAGACACACACACACAAATACTCACACACTCACAAACACACACTCTCACCACCATCTCATGACAAACACCACCACCACTCTCGTTCCTCTACTCTTACACACACAAATTCAAATATATATATATAATACATACACATATATATATATACATATATACATATCTACATATAATTAATACCACTCTATATATGAAAACCCCTAATTAATCCTTAACCTAGATTTTTAGGAAACCTAATAAATTCTATGGGCAAAGTGTAGAGAATTCTCTTCTCAACATTTATTGTGAAGACATTAAATGCAAAAGAGAGTAAATAGAGAATTAATTACATACCTATAATTGGTTTTCTTGGAGGAGAAGAGCTTTGGGAAGAAGAAAGAAATTAGAGAGAGAGAGAGTGAGTTTACTTAGTGAGGAAGAAAGGGGGGGCTCCTACTCATGGCCGACCATGGCTTAATGGGTTTGGGTTGGGGATCCACTAAGCCCCCAACCCATTAGACTTGGTTTAGGTTCAAATTGAATTCGGTTTGGTTCGGTTTGTTTCTAATTAACTAATTAAGTCTCTAAAATGACTATTTAAGCCATGGAAGTTGGGTTTATGATTTCTAACCTAATTAGGATGGTATGTGGGCCAAGCCCAGCTAGTATGTGGGTCTCACTAGGGTCCAGGCTACCCGGGTCTCCAACTTGAGTCCGAATTGGATAAAATCCAAACCAAACCAAATAAATCCCAAAAAAATCATATAAAATAAATAAAAATTCCGAAAAATTATAAACTTGAAAAATGATTAAAATACCCCTAATTCAAAAACTGGGAGTGACACTGTTGAACCCCAATTAGCTTATATATATCTCATCTTTAGGTTTGTGGCATCACTCTGAGCATCGACCCCATTTGACAGCTCAGGACCGCAGGCGAGTACATTCATTGATAGTTTTCATTGTCTTGATATCTGCTATATTCGATTCAATTGTAGTGTCTTACTTGATTTCCAGTCACGATAGTTTATGGACTAGTATATGTTGGATCATGACATAGGATGTTGTTCCTAGATTTTCTTGGTATATTGACATTTTCTGTCTTATTCCCTGTATTAGTATAGACACCGATTCCTAAGGGGACTTGCTACCCTCTTATGGAATCCCGTGCCATGGCGTGTCATGTTTAGATCCATTATACTATTCGGGAGTGGAGAATTATTAGGGGTTATGTGATCAAAGCCTCTTGTCACTATTATGCTTACGCCATTCTCACCTCACATAGAGTGTAGCAAATTCCTCCGTGTGCTTATTATCCAGGTTGGCCGGCATGACCCTTTCCATAGATTTTCGTGTGATTGTCGGGACAAGTGGATAACCAATCTTGTAACATACCCAAAGCCGATCACATAAAGCTCTAATAATTCAAGTCACATTTTTATATTTATTTATCATAGGAGGCTAAGTTCTGTTCGGGAGAAGGGTTAGAACCCCGGTCCTTGTTTGGTTTAAGGGTTGTAACTCGGTTTTTCGAATAGTTCCCAAGTCATCCTATATATTGTCATCATATTCAGTACTCATATCATGTATATATTTCCTATGGATTTTGTCCTGTATTTCACATGTTCTACATGCTCTTATGCTATACTTGATTGGATGCTAGGTTCTGTTCGGGAGAAGGATTACAACCCCGGTCCTTGTTTGGTTTACGGGTTGTAACTCGGCTTTCGAATGGCTCCCAAGTCTTCCCATATCTTTGTCTTGTATTTCATTATACTGTCTCTTATAGAATTTGTCAATTCATATGGAACTGCTGTTAGTGTTTGTACTTGCTCATTTTTCTGACAGGATAACCGTTGATGTTTACAGAGTACATGTTAGCTGATTTTCTCTACCTTTTTACGGGTATGGCCAGGATAGAGTTTGATGAGACATTACCCCTGGATCTTCAGCAGGATCCATTAGCAGTGGATTAGACACCATTAGTTTAGATTAGTCATTTTCAGTTGTATTTATTCTCTGGATTACTGTATTTGAGATTTGGGATGTTTCTGGATTTGTGTTATCTTAGACACTTAGAACTCTATCTGGTTGTATCTCTGTAGTTTCATTTCATTTCATATCTATCTATCTTTTGTCGTATTCTACCTTAGATGTGATTGAGACTGTATTTGATATGTCACCTCCATTCGGAGTGTATATACTGTACAGGTTCCTTATATATTGTTAGATGATTGACCTAGGACAACGTTCTACCGCCGACACTGCGACGTAGGCTGGACATAACCATGTACTCGTGCCTTAATCAGGGTGCGGGTCGTGACAGTTCTTCCGAGCGCGAGGACGTCCGTCGTCGGTCGACGGCTCGTGGCGGCGCACGGAGGCCAGGGGAGGGTTGCCCAACCAGCGGGTGGCGCGCGTGCGCAGGGGAAGAGCATGGCTAGGGCTTAGGGTTTCGATGAGAGTCATCTCCTGATATATATATACATACGTATATATAAACTCTGCTGAGAGCAGAACAGAGGTGGGGACTTCCTGTGCGGGGCTCGGCCTAGGAAGGCCTGGGCTGTGCTGGTATTTGGGTTTAGGAGCAGTTGCTGCTACACATGCGGCTGAGGAAGTCTCGGTTCGGGTATTTAGCTGAGAATAGGTTGAATGGGATGGGATTTAACTGGGCTCGTTTTGGGTTTTCTTGTCGGGCTGGGCAAGGCTCGGCTCTCTGAATTCATCTCTTTCTTTATATTTGTTTCCTATATGAATCCTATCTTTACATATATCTATATATATATATATATGCATATATATAGGACTCTCTCTCTCTCTCTCTCTAACTATTGGTATACATAATTAGATACTCTAATTAATACGAAATCTGGAAATACCCTTATTAACTATTATCATAAAGCAAAAATAAATATCATTATATCTAGTAGTATTATATATATATATATATATATATATATTTTTTTTTTTTTATTTTTTTATATATATATATATATATATATATTTATATATATATATATATATATATATATATATATATATATATATATAATATATATATATTATACCTTAAACGTAATAACCGTTATAATAACAATAATAATAAAATAATGAGGGTAACGAAATTTAATAAACCAATAACGGGTGTACATACAACTATATACAGTCTAATAATCCAAAAATGTACAAGGACACATTATATACAATTTTCATTGAATATCGACTAATATTGATATCCATAATATTTATTAATAAAATACTTATAAAACATGCATTAGATTGTTAAAATGGAATACGGCATAATCCTACCAGAAATATATCAACATGAACGTCTTTGGACGAGCCGCACGACTACATGGGCTCGATTTCGGTTCGGGTCTAGTCCGAGCTAAATCGACACAACCGAGTCTCCTACAAGTCAATAATATAATTAATAATTAATTAAATATCTTTAGAGGTTAAGTCGTAACTTGGTCTGGTTTTTCTAGTTAGGACACGCCTATGGCTGGGTCTTCCTTGGCATGGCTAATACACTAGTCAAGGCACGCCACTGCACTATCGGTGCCATGATTCCTGGTCGTCTGGTACATCAAAACTTAACCATGCTAAAGTCGTCTACTGTAATAATTAACTAAATAATTATTTATAAAATCTACCAGTCACCATTTAAATCAAATAAATAATAAAAATATTTCCAAAAATTTTTCGGAAAGTGGAGCTACAAATCTACCCACCTTAAAAATAATTTCGTCCTCGAAATTCTAATTTATGACTATCCCTTAACATTCAAAAAGGAAGTCTACTATTACCTTAATCTCTTCAAACTTAATTTCTCCAAAATATTTTATGACCTTCTCTAGTCATTTTTATAACTCCGAATACTTGAGGACTTCTACCCACCTTTGGTCACACTACTCCTCAAAATACGGTCACTAAAATCTTCTAACTTGTTGCTAACAAGTCTACCAACATATCTAGGGCGTATGACATCTATAATCCCTCATATCTATAAAAAAACCAAATATTCAATAGTCAAGCAATCTTATACTATAACTTAAGAATTTCTGATGAATTCTAGACAGCACGATCGTTCGTCACCTTGAAATAAAAAGGGACGAGAATCAATGGTACAGAAAGCAAGAAAGTATAATCGAGAGCAAATATAGAGTTTTCAAGGATGTAGAGAATTTCTAGAAGAATTTTCAAGGCAGTATGGATTGAAATTTCTAAGGTTTAGTCATTGCCGCAGGCTCGCATCAGTACAGTTACGTAACCGATACGATATGCTCTGACCTGCATGGGCTACCACAAAAACTTGTCACGACCCGCATTCGGTTTTCGGACGCGAGCTCGTGAGCAAGACAGCTACATATCGAGCGGACTCCAGCCCGACTCGAGTACGTATAAGCTGTCCAGGGCCGGGTATCATGTCTAATCTAAACTATATCTCAATCCACAGGAATCATATAAACAAGAATGAATAAGTATGGGTCATGGTCTGCAGCCCATTAGCATATTGTTCGATTAGACTCCAAGAATGATAGAGTCTATAAATAGCAGTATATCATGGAATGGAATATAAAGCACGAAAGGATAATAAAGAAATATCACAAGCAAATACATGTATCATACATCGTAATCCTCGACCATCCCGCTCGGCTAACTAACTCCATGCAGTCGATAAACCTGAAGAGATCATCAGGTCCTCAGAGGACTAGCAAGATACATAAAACATGCCTATCTAACAGTTTAATTATACAATAATGTAAACAGGTTATAACCAAGAACTAGACATGAGACTGACATGTGGCTACTGGCAGGTAACTATGAACATGGATACGGGATCAACTATGTATAATGAACTGCTGGAAGAACAAGTAAACAAAAGATCAATGGAATACCAACCCTCGCCCTGACGTGGACTCGCAAGTCAGTTTCAAGACAAGTTACCCTCGCCCCGTGTGTGGACTCGCAGGTGCAAACGGACAACCCTCGTCCCGTGTGTGGACTCGCAGGTTGTGGGAAAGATAAAAGAATAGCAGTTCAATCACACATACTTGCAGACACGACTCAGTCAAGATATAGGTGAAGACATGGTACAACTCAGTCATGACACAGGTAAAGACAACTCTAGCATGATCCATGGTGTAAACTAGCCTGGTATAACTACACTATCAAGTTATGAAATACTGATATACAAGCAAGACAATAAACTGGTAAATGCGGTATCATATAAATCTATAACAACTAATGTAACTAAAGATAACATACTATAATAGGTGTACTATAAGCATAAAAATAAACTGTAGAGGGAGGCAAGGTATACTTGCCTGGAGGTTGCGCGAAGATCCAATAGTATACCGTCAACTGGCAAGCTATAGAGTCCAAATCTCACAACTGTCTTCGAAAGCTGAAACAGACATTGCCAACATTCTCAGAATAGTCAAATTAGCTATGATTTTCTATCCTTAAGTCCAATTCTGGATACAGGAGCAAAATGGTAATTTTGGGCCAAAACGATGTCCGACTTTGGACCCGCTTTGCACCAAAAAATGTGCCAAAGTCTATGGTCTCTAAATTCGTCAAACTATATGTCTACAGATCCAGTTTTTCGATACGAACCCAATCGTATGTCCAAAGTTGGATTCCGATGGGTCGTGCACAAAATCACCCATTGAGTCGGACCATGGGGCCCACAAAACGGCGATCCGATCAACTGTCTCAGAATCGGACCAAACTTGGCATACAGGACCAGAAAAATGATACGGTACAAAGTAATTGGAGTTGTGCAAAGTGGTCGATAAGATAAATTTCGACGGATACGCATCAAATTCGTCATGCACACGCAACCAATTTGAATTCCGTCAAAGCCTACACGTCCACGAAGCCATTACGTATCTTTTGATGCTTTCGGTTCGCGATCACGTCGACCGGATTGGCGGGACGTACGTCGTATCGGAGGATTTTTCTAAAAGTTTATTATTTTTGAAAATGGTTTTTGATGATTTTTGAATTCGAATATCTTTGTACATAATTAATAAAATCTGGATCTACAAAATAGGTTTTAAACTCGTATATATTAACTAAAACTGTTTCAAATAGGTTTTCAAAAACTCTTACTATCTGGCTCGGGAATACCCTTCTAAAACAGGTTGTTTTGCTGCTTACATATCCTATTTTTGGACATTGCTAGATAGGTTTTCGCATCAATTTTCTGAATTGATGGCTCGATCACATTAGATTCTACTTGTTAGGATCTCTAGGGGCATATAAGGTTCCAAGATCAGCTTACGAAATTTAAAACGGTCAAGTATTGGGGAAAAAACTGGTCAGCGAAGATGGTACCTGGCTGTCGAGTTTGCAGAACAGGGTGCTCTGTTCTGCCGAGCGCGAGGACGTCGTCGTCGGCGGACGGCTCGTGGCGACGCGCTGAGGCCAGGGGAGGGTCGCCCAACCAGCGGGGTGGCGCGCGCGCGCGCAGGGGAGGGGCGTGGCTAGGGCTTAGGGTTTCAATGAGAGTCATCTCCTGATATATATATATATATATATATATATATATAAACTCTGCTGAGAGCAGAACAGAGGTGGGGACTTCCTGTGGGGGGCTCAGGCCTAGGACGGCTTGGGCTATGCTGGTATTTGGGTTTAGGAGACGTTGCTGCTACACATGCGACTGAGGAAGTCTCGGTTCGGGTATTTAGCTGAGAATAGGTTGAATGGGATGGAATTTAACTGGGCTCGTTTTATGCTTTCTTGTCGGGTTGGGCTCAGTTGAGATCGGGCTGGGCTAGGCTCAGCTCTCTGAATTCATCTCTTTCTTTATATTTGTTTCCTATATAATATATATGTAAAGATAGGATTTATATAGGAAAGATATGTAAAGATATGTAAAATCTTTACATATCTTTACATATATATATATATATATATATATATATATATATATATATATATATATATATATATATATATATATAGGACTCCCTCTCTCTCTCTAACTATAGGTATACATAATTAGATACTCTAGTTAATACAAAATATGGAAATACCCTTATCAACTATTATCATAATACAAAAATAAATATCATTATATCTAATTATTATATATATGAGATATATATATATATTATACCTTAAACGTAATAACCGTTATAATAACAATAATAATAAATAATATGGGTAACGAAATTTAATAAACCAATAATGGGTGTACATACAATTATATACAGTCTAATAATCCAAAAATGTACAAGGACACATTATATACAATTTTCATTGAATATCGACTAATATTGATATCTATAATATTTATTAATAAAATACTTATAAAACATGCATTTGATTATTAAAATGGAATACGGCATAATCCTACCAGAAATATATCAACATGAACGTCTTTGGACGAGCTGCACGACTACATGGGCTCGATTTTGGTTCGGGTCTAGTCCGAGCTAAATTGACACAACCGGGTCTCCTACAAGTCAATAATATAATTAATAATTAATTAAATGTCTTTAGAGGTTAAGTCGCAACTAGGCCTAGTTTTTTTAGTTAGGACGCACCTATGGCTGGGTCTTTCTTGTTATGGCTAATACACTAGTCAAGGCACGCTACTGCACTATCGGTGCCATGATTCCTGGTCGTCTGGTACTTCAAAACTTAACCATGGCTAAAGTCGTCTACCATAATAATTAACTAAACAATTATTTATAAAATCTACCAATAACCATTTAAATCAAATAAATAATAATAAATTTTCAAAAAAATTTCGGGAAGGGGAGCTACACTACTTATAGTAGATATTTCCATTACAGTTCTCTCTTTTACATCATGTACATTCTTTCAATTTTCATGTATCATACTCTCTTGCATGTTTATATTTCTAACTTGTTATGATCTGTGTGAGATGTATTGTGCTCGCTCCCGTCCTGACTGGACCTATTGAAAATTTTACAGAGGATGATGAGGAACCCTGCACCCCTTACTATGGAGCTTGCCTAGATGACACTCGCGACCTTGACCCTTAGGCGGTTCAGGCAGCTGCTGAGGATGATACCCATGCATAGTATAGATAGTCTAGACTGTTCTTTCCTTTCATGTTAGTTGATGTCAGAGTTGTATTATTATGGAGATGTTGAGACTTGTTTTGTTAACTTGATTTATTCTACTTCTGTTTGTACCTCAGATTTGAGGATTTTCTTATCTATTCCATCGTGCTATATGCTACCTCTAGATTGTGATTGAGTTGTACCTTCTGTGACTTGGCCTCCAGTTAGAGAGTATTTCATATTGTGTTAGTTATGTTCATGACCTAGAATAGTGTTCTACCGTCGACACTGCGGCGTAGGCTGGGCGCTGTTACGTACTCGTACCCTCACAGTGGGTGCTGGTCGTGACACGTTTTTAGTAGTGGCCCATGCAGGTTGAGTTTATGTAGTGGTATTCGAACTAGAGTATCACTACAGCCTGCAGTAGGATTAGGATTATCCTTGAGGTGTCAATCACATTAGGAAAAACTCTTAACTGAATTCCTACCATCTAAATTCTTGTCGAAGATTGCTTCCTTGGAATAACTGTCCTCCCTTGAATTATCGTTTCTATCTCAGTATTGATTCCTTGTTTGATCTGTCTCCAGGATGGTGATTGAGACACGATCGCATCGCTCTGGTCCAGCAGACGCTGGTGAGAGGTTTGCCACCCTTCGCCCGGTTGTGGATGATGGGACCACAACACCTCATGTTTCTGCTCATATAGGAGCATCTACAACTTTTAGGAGTGCACCTCCACCTGTCCAGAGGTCTTCCTCCGTCATTCCGGATATGTATCAGCAGCAGTTACCTTCAGGAACAGTGGATGCGGCTCAGATGTTTATCCTTTTCCAGCGATTCCTGAAGACTCAGTAGCAGATGCAGCATAGCCAGTCTGCTGATTTTCGATAGAGCATATACGATACCCACCAGTTGGTCAAGATGACAGTAGAGCTGGTGACTGCTCAGCTACTGGAAGGTCAGATACAGTAGTATCAACCGAAGACTCCAGACATCCAATCCTTTAAGAAGATGGGACCCCGAGACTTCAAAGGTACAGAGGGCATCATATACGCTGACGATTTGATAAAGCATATTGAGGAGATATTTCGATTACCACAGATACAAGCTGGATTACAGATTGAGGCAGCAGCCAGTCAGATGCAGGACTTGGCCCGTACTTGGTACCGGATGGACCCGAGGGTTGGTACAGCCAGTCAGACTTGGGCAACCTTCAAGAAACTATTCAAGAAGAAATTCTTTCCCGATACAGCACTCTGTGCCTCGGAGGTGCAGTTCGAGAGTTTGGTTCAAGGGAACCAGACCGTTGAGGAGTACGTCGAAGAGTTCTGCCATTTGAGTAGATTCGTCGAGGTTCTCACTGAGGCCGAAAAGGTGAGGAGGTTCCGTAGGAGCTTGATCAGGGAGATCAGGTCGTATACCAAGAGCAATCGCGATGCCACTTTCAAGCAGATTCTGATAGGAGCCATGGTAGCGGAGGACGATCTTGGGCTGATAGAGAAGAGAACGCGAGACACTCATAGAGCTAGTAGAAATGCGGGCCCAGCCAGAGGCCCCACTTACAGATTCAGCAGCAGTATCCGTAGCAGATGCCCTACTTACAGATTCAGCAACAGTATCAGCAGCCGAGGGTCTACTTTCAACAATAATAGTTTCAGGATCGTGTATCCTTTCAGCAGGTACAGCATCAGCAGAGGCAGCAGCAGGCCCCAGGACAGCAGCTTGTTATCCTTTGCCCTTTTGTAAGAAAACCAGGACACGATTGGGGCGAATGTCGAAAGAGGCTGGGCAGATATTTACTTTGCGAAGCATCTGATCATCGGCTAAGAGAGTGTCCTGAGTCTTTTGGATAGACGGTTCAGGAAGCAGTAGCTAGGGCTCCGGTGGGCCAGCAGAAGGGATTACCCTTACCAACTCAGTAGCAGAGGTACATGCAGCATCAGCAGTAGGCCAGGAGAAGCCAGCAGGGGCGAGCTTTCGCCAGGATAGTCGAGGATGCACAGGCTATTGGAGATCTTGTTGCAGGTTCCGTTCTTCTCGATTACATTTCCGTAATTTCTTCTTATAACTGTCTTGAAATTCGATTCTATCTGTTCCTTGTTGATTTATCAATTTTGTTCTGTTGTTGTTGTGTTATGTTTGATTTTCTTCTGAGATAAATTATATGGGCTAGGTCACCTCAGTTATGGGATCTAGAATCTTCGATAGTCATGTTAGCTGGCATAGTGAGGACATATAGTCAGATTTTGGACGTATTTCTCGGGTGTGGGAATTTAAAATTTTTGCTGCCAAGCATGCGGCAATGCAAAAATTTTAAATATCATAATTCTAGAGGTATGTACTTTAGTCAAGGACTCTGTGATTATCGTAGGCTTGCTAACTAGCATGACGAAGATTCTGAGTATCATGATTTGGACAGACGCATATGATTGTCGAACTGTGTGATTTGAGACTATGATTGTGGGGGTGTTTGACCTAGAAGGAGTACTACCATTTTAATTTCGAGGACAAAATTTCTCTAAGGAGGGTAGACTTGTAACACCCAGTTTTCTAAATGAGGGTAATTTTGAAATTTATGATTTTAATTATTTGTTTATGATATTTAAATCGTAATATAATTTTTGGTGATTTTTAATCATTTTTAAAACTATTTAAAAACCATGACTTGTGAATTTGATGTGCAACTAGTGAAACCCTAGAGACTGTCTGACCTAGAGCCTAACCATGTGATTGAGATATCTATTTATCATTTTTAGCATAGGGATAATTTGGTCATTTTGACTTATTAGAATTATTTGATTAATTATTGGATTGATGGTTGTTAATTTTGACTTTTACTAGTTATGTCTTAAGAGACTAACCTAGATGTTGACTCTAGCTATGGTGACTTGAATAGCATGGTGGGACCCTAGTCTAACTTAAGTCAACCCAAGTTTAGTCATTTAGAATCAAGTTTGAAAATAGGAGAATAAAGACTAGGTTTAAGGACTTGACTTATGAATTAATTTCCTTTAACAATGCAACTTGGCCCAAAGCCTACTAGTGAAACCCTAACCCTAATTTTATCCTTTTACGACCAGCCACCTAGGGATTCCCAATCGTATAAAATCTCTTCCTTTGGTTCATGCCTCTTTTGTATTGAATCAACACTTGGAAAAAGAAAGGTATGGTCATTCTTCCCCAATCCCTAACTTTTCCATTTTAATTCCTTTTTGACTCTACTTTCTTGCATTAGAGTCTAATACTCCTCTATTTTCTGACCATGGAGAGAAATCTCAGCTTTTGAACAATTTGGGGATTTGAGCTAGCAAGGAGGAACACTCTATTTTGGGGCTTTTCTTGCCATTGGACAACCTATAGGTAAACTCCTTAAATTATGTTATTATTATTATTTCTTTGCATCCTAGCCTAGATATAGGTGTCCCCAAGCTTTCCCTCAAATTTGGTTAGAAACCGTGTCCATTTCGTGTCCTTATCGGACACGTATCAATATGTCTATGTATGTGTTTGATGAAATGCCTCAACGAACTTTTAATTCTCTATTTTCAAAACTAATTTCATATTTGGAAAGCCCTTGATGTGTGTTTTCGAACCCCCACTGACTGAGCACAATTTCGAGTCGGATTCGTGTCCAAATCTGGATGAACCTATGTACGAGCCCCCGTACGGTTGCCCTGCTACCCGATTGCGATTCCGAATACTACATACGATGTGGACATGTGGCACTTGGTACAGAGGTAGGGGCAACCTCTGACAACACCCCCCTTGAGTTTCATGTTGCCTCGTGTCGTATCGAGGGAGTTCTCGTGTGTGCACTGGTTTCGTACCACACTGTTGCGCGCAAAAAACTTCCTACTGATACGCGTCTCGTGTCGAGACACGACGCGACTTGGACACGAATTAGGGTGTCGACCCTCTAGCCCTATATCCCCTCTAACCCTAGACACGAGCACGTAGCCTCTCGAGCTCTGTGTCGAGTCCAAATCGACTCGACACGCAAGCACGAGACAGCCCTTCACTGATTCTGATACTTTGTTTTTATATTTTTTGGACACTTCGTCTCCTGTAAATTGGACACGATTGACTCCCCTGGACACGTGGAGTATACCCCTATGACTGTACACTCCTGACACACTTCAATTTTGGGTTTTAGTTTGAATTTTGGTTTTGAAGGTTGGGTTCATTATTCTGATACTGAATTTTAACTGAGTTCGAAATACAATTAGACATTTAATCTCAGTTTTCAACAGGTTTGAGAAGTTCCTTTTGGTTTCAAGTTGATGACATAGGGATTTTGAAATGTTTTTAACATTCTTGTATTTTGACTTAGGGACATATAGTCAGATTTTAGCTAACATGACTATCGAAGATTCTAGATCCCATAACTGAGGTGACCTAGCCCATGTTTTTGACTCGGACTTTGTTAACATGACGTATATCCAAGAAATACGTCCAAAATCTGACTATATGTCCTCAGATTTTGGACGTATTTCTCGGGCATAGTGAGGACATATAGTCAGATTTTTAGCTAACATGACGATAGTCATGTTAGCTGACATAGGGACATATAGTCAGATTTTTAGCTATCCATGTAGAGCGTGTCTCAGACTTTGTTCACAGTTTGACTTAGGGATTTTGAAATGTTTTGTAAAACTAAGAATGTTAAAACTGTGAATTAAAAACATGGATAGCTAAAAATGAAACTGGTATTGTAAATATGTTCACTGCAGTTTCGAATTTGATTACTGTTAACTCAACAGTTCATGTATGAACTTAAAATCTGAGACACACTCTACATGTCACAAACATTACACTTAACTGAGAATTTGGTTTTTGATTTGGTTGATAACTGAGAATTTGGTTTTTGATTTGGTTGATACTTTGATTTTGGTTGATTTGGTAAACTGAGTTTTCAATCAAAGAGTGACCTGAGAGTTTTTTCCTTATTGTATGAACCGAGAATCTATTTCCTTTATGTTAAAACTGAAAACCTGAGTGTATATGAAACTGAAATTTGGAAGTTTGACTTGAACTATTACCTGAGATTCACTGAGCATGAGTTTGTTTTGTAAAAACTGAGAATATGAGTTAGTTCAAAACTGTAAACTGATATCTGAGAATTAAATTGTGCTTTACTAATTCTTGATGATTAGATTACCATGATAGATTATATGTATATATTTGAGTTTAAGTTGCATTTTGGGTTATCATATTGGTTGGTGTTTGGCTTTCAAAATGCAATGGACTGCCTAACCTGAAAACTACAACTGATACACTGGAATCTGACATCAGTATTACACTGACTTCTATATCCACACACATACACTCTGAAACCTGATAACAACCCCTTTTTCCTGCTGTCTTGACACTCTAAGTACACACACATGTAAACTCTCACTTTTCACTCATGGCATATTCACCTCACACATTGGTTCTCCACACACACATACACATATACAAAACCCTCATTCATATTTATCCCTACACACACTGAGATACACTCACACTCATACACCACACGCATGTACATTGGCCCTCATGTATCACTGACATGTACACACACTCACACATGAGCACACATTGAGACACTTAGCCTAATTGATATATACACACACTCACACTCTACAAAATCTGGAAACACCCTATAGCTACTGTCATTTATACACACACACAATATTGACACACACACACACATGCCACAATATCTCTATCTTTCTATATTACCAATATAGATTGTATTTGGCATATGTAGCCCTATGGCATATAGTCTATGTAATCCCTATATGTATTCCTATGTGTCTAAAGCAATGAATACACATGAGTTGTGTGATTGATGGCTTGTGTGGCCTTGTGATGTGTGTGCTTGCTAGAATAAACTGGCTAGGCTTAGTGAGACTTATTTGGGTTAGGTTTGACCTAGTTGACCTAGTTTGACTAGTGTGGTTGACTAGAGTTGACCAAGTGTTGACTTTAGTCTAGTTTGACCTAGACAGCATGCAGATGCATTGTACATTTCATTATTCATCCTTGTATACATCTTGACTTGTGTTGCTCTAAATAGGAGTCAGATACCTCATCTCGGACAGTATATTCTTACAGATATTCACATCGCAGGCGAGTACATTCTTTGACTATTTTATAACTTGCTTAGGATTATATTCCTGCTCTAGATTACCTTATTTGATGCTGTCATAATATTATCACGGATTGGTACTATATGGATCCCTACATTGAGATGTTATCCCCCTCGGGAGCATCGAATACTTCATGTCATGTGTTTCATGTACATCAAGTATTTCTCGCTCTCATGTTATTCATGTTTCTCATGTGTTTCATGTACATTCATATACGCTCGTGTACTCTCATGTGCTCTCATGTACGGTCATGTTTCTCATGTACTTCATGTGTAACCTATACTTCATGTGTACCCCTTCATGGGCCATCATATGGAATTCATGTGCACTCAGTTCTGAGCCCTCATGTATACTTCATGTACACCCATGTATGGGCTTTCATGTGAAAATCATGTACGTAACATAACTTGTCTGGATCCTTGTGTATTGATTGTGGTATGGGAGAGTATAAATAGTCATGTAAACTATTCCAAAGTAGTGTAACCATGTGAGCCTCTTTAGTATATTCATGTGCAAATCTAGCCGTTCACATGTCGACTTTGTACTCTACATCACTAGTCATTGATAGTTCTCAACTTATAGTAGATATTTCCATTACAGTTCTCTCTTTTACATCATGTACATTCTTTCAGTTTTTATGTATCGTACTCTCTTGCATGTTTATATTTTCTAACTTGTTATGATCTGCGTGAGATGTATTGTGCTCGCTCCCGTCCTGACTAGACCTGTTAAAATTTTTACAGAGGATGATGAGGAACCCTGCACCCCTTACTATGGAGCTTGCCTAGATGACACTCGCGACCTGGAGCCTTGGGAGGTTCAGGCAGCTGCTGAGGATGATACCCATGTATAGTATAGATAGTCTAGACTGTTCGTTCTTTTCATGTTAGTTGATGTCAGAGTTGTATTATTATGGAGATGTTGAGACTTGTGTTTGTTGTACTTGATTTATTCCACTTCTGTTTGTACCTCAGATTTGAGGATTTCATTATCTATTCCATCGTGCTATATCTACCTCTAGATTGTGATTGAGTTGTACCTTTCTGTGACTTGGCCTCCAGTTGGAGAGTATTTCATATTGTGTTAGTTATGTTCATGACCTAGAACAGCGTTCTATACCCCGCCACACTCCCTAACTCCGCCGACTGCGAACGTAGGCTGGGCGCTGTTACGTACTCGTACCCTCACAGTGGGTGCGGATCGTGACAATACGCTTGCCCAAGTATTTGTATGCCTATACCAATAACCTCCATCTGATACACAAGAGTTATTCAAACTCCACTATGTGCTATATTCGTACACTTTAACTTCTATACTAGGACAACCTACACATAGGTTTTGCATATAGGTAAACAAACCGAATCCTTAGGTAAGTTGCTACTACTGCATTCTCCTCTAATAGATACCAACCTATTATGGCTATAGTTTGCGGCTCTATTTTCAGTTGTAATTGTATACCCCAATGTCTCAATCACAATCATGTATTAAAATAGTTCGATTTACTTGATAATGTTGTAATGATATACCCCCAATGTCTCAATCACAATCATGCTGACATTTATAGAATTATATCAAGCAAATTTGTTTAAAATATACCATAGAAAATTTTCTTTTCTTTCATTACTATTTTAATGCAAACAATCTTTTAATAACAAAGCATGGCCATACAGATGACATAAAGCATATTTCTCACTCATGAATCATATGACTACACTATCACAACTAAATATGTTATCATACCTTCCAATATATCCCAAACAGAGCCGACCAAACATTAATTCTACTAAGATCTGCATCAACCCATTCAAAATCTACTAGACCCAATACGAATCCGACTAGGATCCTAATCACTCTCGACCGACATAAATCCAATCACTAAGTAAAGGACCTTTGCATCTAGAGGCTACATTGGGACTGGAGTGGTCCTCTAAGCACATTACAAGTAAAGGACCACGCTCCCCTCGCTTATTTCGTTTTTGACAAATACAGTAAAATGAAAACTGGAATTCCAAATTTATTTAAAAATTTAGGACCCGTTCCTAACCCGAACCCTAACCCTAACCCTCCCCCCCCCCCCCCCCCCCCTTTCTCACCCTCAAGCCGCCCCTCACCCCCCTATCCTCCCACCCCAGCCACCCCCACCCACCACCACCCACCTCACCCCCACATCCCCCACCCCCGCCCTCACCCCCCCCAACCACCCCGTCCCCCCTCCCCCCCCAGCCCCCTCCTCAGCCCCAGCCCCCTCACCCCCCTGTCCCTCCCCCCCCCCCCCCCACCCCCACCCACCCACCCACCCCCATCCCCCCCCTCCCCCCCCTCCCAGCACCCCAGCCCCTCACCCCCCAACCACCCGTATCCCCCTGTGCCCCTCCCCCGAGCAACCCGCACCCCCAACCACCCACAACCAAAATAGAGAGAGAGAGAAGGGGAGTTATGTACCGGAGAGTTCGTCGCGTCGGAGGGGAAAGTGAGGAGAGAGAGTGAGAGAGTGAAAATGGGAAATTGGAGGAAAGAAATCGGAGGGGATTTTAATTAAAATTTAGCGACGTTGTGAGGAACGTCGCTAAATTCGTCGCTATTAGCGACGTAATGGCGACGTTTAGCGACGAAAAGCTCATTTAATTATATACGTCGCTGGCATATCGCTATTTTCGTCACTAATAGCGACGATTAGCGATGTTTAACGTAAACGTCGCTAAATTGCAATAATTAGTGACGTTTTAACTAACATCGCTAAATTACGTCGCTAATATAGTCGATTTTAGTAGTACGGTTTCGGTATCGTTATCGTTATCGGTATCATTTATGGTTGATATCATGAATCTTATATCTTCCACTAGCAGAGCAAAATGTAAAGCCAAATGTGAAACAGAGCTTCATATTCAAAATATTAGAAGTAAAAGTTTTCGATTGGTGGTGGGACGAGAAAGGATTCTGACTCGTCCTACCACTAATCGAAAATTACTTCTAATATTTTGAATGTGAAACTCTGCTTCACGTTTGGCTCTACATTGTGCTCTGCTAGCGGAAGCTATGAGATTCATGATATCAACCGTAAATGATATCGAAACTGATTCTGATATCGATACTGATACTGTGAACCTTGGTTAACATTAATATTTCTACACTTCTCTAGGCTATGGTTGAGGAAGATATCATGTGATGCTGAATAGGATGCTGAAAGAGTCGAATGAAAAGCAAGGAAGTAGAGGGGGTCAAAGAGGGGGCCTTCTTGTTGAACATGTGATGACACTCATTTGATACTCATGTGTCTATATGCATCAATTTGGAATATACTCGAATAATGTGTATCTATCTTTGCAGAATTATTGTTAAATGGATATGAATTACAATCTACGACATCGTTCATGGACGTACAATCGTCATCCTGATGACATATGTGGCGTGCGGAATGAATTTATACATGGGGTAGAGCAATTCCTGCAGTTCGCCAAGGCGTTCCCTCAGTACATGGATCGTACCAAAATTAAGTGTCCATGTGTGAGGTGTCGTAACATGAAATATCATAAACAAGTAGATGTGACATATCATTTGTACTCGAGAGGTTTTATGTCGAATTACTATCGGTAGACGTCATACGGAGAACTTGTGCCTTTAGGATCGAAGCTGGAGCCTAATTTCTCGTATATGGATGCCCATGACCACGCTGGTAATGACAAAGGGTGGGTGAACATGGTTTTTGATGCTGCGGGGCCTAGTTTCGATCCAGACAATTATGATGCGGCAGAGGAGGCACCGAATGCCGATGCTGCGAAGTTCATGGAGTTGCTGGAGAATGTAAGGACTCCTTTGTATCCTGGTTGTGCGGATTATTTACCGTTGGAGGTGGTTATAAGACTGCTGAGCATCACGTCTGATTTTAACATGTCTCAAGAATGCTACAACCGAATCACCGGGTTGATTATAGAGATCTTGACGGAAGGTGCAAAGTTACCTACAGACTTTTACCGATCTAAGAGGATGGTGAGATCTCCCTGGATGTTATACGAGAAAATTGATGTATGTCGTAACGGGTGCATGTTGTACTATAAAGACGACAATGATGAAGACATATTAGATTTTGTGGTGCTGATCGCTACAAGACAACAAGTTCAAGTTGGACTCCCGGTGCAAGGAAGCCTAACGATTCGATGCACTACTTGCCATTGACGCCGCGGTTGCAGAGGTTGTTTATGGTGAAAGAGACTACAGAAAATATGAGCTGGCACAGACGGGAACAGATCGAAGGAAAGTTGGAACCCATCTTATAAAGAAGCATGGAAGCACTTTGATCGAGAGTATCCAGATTTTACTTTGGATCCACGTAATGTTAGATTGGGTCTCTCCTCCGACGGATTTATCGCATTCGGACTTTCGGGCTCCCAATATTCGTGTTGGCCTATGATCGTCACTCCGTATAATCTATCGCCTTGGATGTGCATGAAGACTCCGTATATGTTTCTCACCGTTATTATTCTGGGTCAGAACAATCCGAAGAGGAACATCGATGTGTATTTACAGTCATTGATAGATGAATTAAATCAAATATGGGAAGTAGGTGCCAACACCTACGATGTTTCCAGAAAGTAGAATTTTCAGATTAGGGCCACACTGATGTGGACCATCAACGACTTTTTGGCCTATGGAATGTTATCTGGATAGAGCACTCACGGTCGTCTCTCATGTCCGTATTGTATGGACCGCACGAAGGCTTTCCGTTGAAAAATGGAGGAAAATCATGCTTCTTTGATTGTCATCGACAGTTCTTGCCGAAGGACCATCCGTTCCGGAGGAACAAAATGCATTTCGTGCCGGCATTGTGGAGAAGGCTGATCCACCGCCAAGGTGGACCGGAGACACGATATGGGAGGAGGTCAAGGATTTTTCAAGTGCTATCGAAGAGCCTAAAAAGGGATACAAGTGTGATAAATTTGGTCACACTCATAATTGGACGAAAAGATATATTCTGGGACCTACCTTATTGGAGCATCAATCTAATCAGACACAACCTTGATGTCATGCATATCGAGAAGAATGTGTTTAACAAATAATCAATATTATGACAGACGTAAAGGGAAAGATGAAAGACAATCCCAAGGCCAGGTTAGACTTGGAAGATATATGCAGACGTCCTATGTTGAATTTGATAAAGGAAGGCAATGGGAAGTATAAGCAGCCTAAGGTAATTTTCTCACTAGACAGGGAGGATAATGTGAGACTTTGTAGGTGCATTCAGGGCCTAAAATTTTCTGACGGATACGTGTCAAATTTAAGAAGATGCGTCGACCCGAAGGAAAATAAACTGACGGGTATGAAGAGCCACGACTGTCATGTATTTATGGAGAGGTTAATTCCGATCGAATTTCGAGAATTATTACCGCCGGTCATTTGGTATCTGTTGACAGAGTTGAGCATATTCTTCAGAGATCTTTGTTCTACTAAGTTGCTTTTCGATTGTCTAGAAAAACAGGAGAAGGACATTGCAGTAACATTGTGCAAGCTTGAGAGGGTATTCCCTCATGTGTTCTTCGACTCCATGGAGCATTTGCCAATTCATCTATCCTATGAGGTACGTGTTGGTGGGCCCGTCGGTTATCGGTGGATGTACCCGTTTGAGCGGCATTTGAACCACCTAAAGAAAAAGGTGAAAAACAAGGCTCGGGTCGAGGGTTCTATTTATGAGGCCTTCTCGAGGAGATTACAAACTTATGCTAGATGTATTTCAAGCCACATGTTGCTACTAATAGAACAAGAGCTCCCAGAAACGACGATGGATATCTTCAATCTAATGATGCAATACTGAAAGTCTTCAATGCTTTCGGAAAGCCTTCCGGGAAAATGAAGAAAAGATATCTGAATGACGAGGAACTAAGGGCTACTAAGTTATAATATTGCTCAACTGCGACGAGGATGAAGTGGAGAAGCTCGAGGGGTAAGTAACTAATACGTCCACATTTACATCTTCTATGCATGTAATAGTATCTAAGATTATTATTACACTAATTGGTATATGTTTGTTATTTTCAGCACATTTAATGATGAGGTGAGGTCGAACAGTACATAACGGATGAAGAACTGGAACAAGAAATAAGACGTTATTTTCCTTTATGGTTGAGTGCATATGTAAGATGATGCAGTAATTACTTCTTGTATATGCACTTTGCACAGTAATTAACGGAACACTGAATTTAATTTCTTATCTTGTGGCATTTAGGTCGATCGTACGGACGCAATACTAGAGAATGAGTCTATTAGAACTCTAGCCAAGGGGCCCATTTATTCCGTCAAAATATGGCCAAGCTATTGTGTGAATGGGTTTAGGTTCAAGTCAACAAATGCTCCGATCAGAGAGAACTTTTCGGATCTTGATTTGACCAAAAATATTTGTTTGTGTATTCGATCTACAAACTATAAAGATGTCGATCCAGGTAATAATTTCTATAGCGTCTTACGGGAGATTGTGGAGTTGACATATAACTACGATATAGAGCCGGCAAGGATCGTGTTGTTAAGGTGTGATTGGTTCGATCCGATCCAAGATCAAGGATGAAAAATTGACAAGCATGGTCTTGTGGATATTAACTACCACCATCGATATCAAGGATACGAACCATTTATCCTAGCAAGTCAGGCTCAACTAGTTTACTTCACTACTTATCCTAGACGGGGAACAACTAGGTTGGACTGGTGGGCAGTATACAAGACTAAAGCCAGAAATACATACGATGTTGACGAAATAGCTTATCAGGAGGACGAGCTACCTCTCGTAACAAGTACAGTTGACGTGGACACAACGGAAGTTCCATATTACATATCTGATCGTGTAGAAGAGGTAGAAGTATCCGAAGAGGAAAATGAAGTAGATGAAAGCGAAGATGAGGAGAAAGAGGAAGATAAGGACGCGGAGAACAAAGAAGATGAATTTTCAGAAAATGATTGAAAATAAAATAAAATATAAAATATGTTTAACTACTAATTATTCTCCATGCAACAATAAATCTTCCACATTACACGTCTAATATTGTTATTTTGTTTAATCCCTAATTAATCTCTATGTTTCCATCAATCTATCCAGATGGCACCTATGACCCGAGTACGTCGCTTGAGAGAGGCACAGATGGCTGCTGATGAGGTAGTGGTACCTCCTGCTGCTGAGGAGATAGTGCTTCCTCCTGCTGTTGAGGAGGTAGTGGTACCTAAAGCAGAGATGAAGGCCAACTAAGAACTTCCTCCTACTATTAAGGAGGAAGTGATTCCTAAAGCCGAGATAACTGTGAAGGAGGAGGTGGCACCTGAAGGCAGTTGCACCGGGAGTTCCAGTCATCCAGCTCCTATGGATATTGATCTTGTTGGCGTGGATCCTACTTATGTGCAGTGGCTGAGGAGTGAGATTTCTCTGCGCCTGCGTAGATGGTAGAGCATAATGATATGACTTTTGACCGAATTTGTTTCCGGTAGACTTATTTCTGGGTTAGACTTGGATGTTTCTACAACTCTTGATGTTTCTTATTTTTTAGACATGGTTATTATCTAGACTTGGATGTTTATGGATGCTATTATCTAGACTTGGTTATTATCTAGAAATTTAACGGGGAGTTGCTCCGGGTCTATCTTTATAAACTGTTATATGTTAAATGCATGTTTATTATCTAGAAATTCAACGAAGAGTTGCTCCGGGTCTATCTTTATAAACTGTGATATATTAAATACATGGTTATTATCTTGTAGATATCTATTTCTATCAGGTATGGCAGAACGCAAAGGATCATACCCCCATGGCGGTAGAGGAGTATCCTGCGGAGGTAGAGGTTCCACTGGTGGACGGAGTGGTACTCCGTTAGTGGATGACGTGTGATCCCTCGTCTCATAGTACTCCAGTGTACCAGCCACTCGGATCTTCGTCTGCATCGACGGTACGTGACAGCACTCCTGGGACGGACAGTTCCAGGCCTGATCCTACCTCGTCCAGCAGCATCCTCCTGCTGACGGCACTATAAAGATGGAGGAGCGGGTGGAGGAGGTCCCACCTTCGCCGTCTATATATGATCCGAGCGATCTCCTATGTGGCCCTCCGGACGAGACGAGGATGGAGATTTGGTCCAACGGGCCTACAAAGTAAGTTAATTAGTTAAAATTTATTTATACTTATATCTATATATTAATGAATTTAATTATCGTTGTGTAGATATCGCCCCCCGTCAGTTTAGAGGGCATTGGGGCTATTTCTGAGGTCCAACTACGGCGGGCCTTGGATCAACTACTCGGATGCCTCGGACGAGAGGAAGGCATCCTGGTTTGCCCACTTCAAGGTAACTAAAGTATATTGTTTTAGTATAAATCATATTTTATGCATATTGTAGCTAACTAATTTAATTCTTGTAGAAAATATTTTTATCCACCACACCGGGCTGAGATGATTGAGAAGCAATTTCCTGTCATTGCTACCAAGTTGATCTGGGATGCGTTCGACGACAAGAAGGCTCGAGACCTTTCACGCCTCAGTGACGTCGGCCATCTACACCGTATAAGGTACGTATATGCTATACGGTGATGGCGGCTGTCAAGTCTTGCTGGGTATCCTAGCATGCAATCAATCTATGGCCTAAATCTGATCTCATGTCCACAGGCAAATCACAATAAAATACTGAACAAGAGAGAGAATCATATAGAAAGCAGGAAATATTCATATTATAATCAGAAAATCTACAGTACAGGATAATAATGTAGATGAGTATACCTTCCTATAATTCCTAGCATGGTTGGGTACTGAAGCACATCCTCCAAGTCGAGTCTGGAAGATCCACAGGGTCGGTCACAGGCAATCTGGGAACAATCCAGGGTTGGTCAGGCCAACCGTAACAAGTACCAGAAAGGAAGGCTCAAGGACGGGTGAAGAAAACCAGCATGATATGATATATAACAGGAATAACACGTATGAACAGCAGTAATGAGGGTAAAGGATCGTGCGGTACCAACGCACGATTACAGAGTATAAGGCAGCAATCCAACTACTAATACGTAAGTAACCAACAATCATCACAGTCATCCTAACATCCACTAATGCTTGCATCGCCAAATAGAACTCGTAGTCTGTCATCGGAACAGTAACTCACCCCTACATCAAACAAGAACAAGGGAAAGAATTACCGTACTGGGATAACGTTACGTGCCAGCCAGCTTAGCAAGCAACAAGCCATACAATTTAGCAGAATAAGCGGCCACTCAAAATGCCTACGGCTCTCTATGTGGAGGTTGGGTTACCCCAACAATGTAATATCGGAATCCTCAGATCGTGTCATCCCAGCAGGGCTAGCGGGGCCAAGTATATCAAGACTAGATGAGCGTCGGTCCCTCGCAAGACCACCGGGCTCTGCATATCACCACCGGTCCCTCTTAAGGCCACCGTGCCGAGCATGCCATGTATATAATGTACAGTACATAAAGTAGCCGGATATTTCCATCCACTAGTACGAATGGTATAAATATCCGTGGCGGCCAGCCTGCAGGTCATGACTAATGTCTGGGATAAGGCTGGTAATGCACGATCTCGGGATTCCGTTCCCCCCCAATGCTTCTACCAGTTTAAGTTACCTAGATTATCCATATAGTTATCCAGGATCACATGCCGTTGTCACATGATCACCCTCCTAGATGTCGTACCTCAGTACAGAAACGCTAAGTAAGAATCAAACTCGGCACCTGTAGTCCCAGTTGTGATTCATCCTTAGTGTTATGCAACAAGCAAGCAAGCAATCCTGACCATGCTAAGACTAAAGGCCAACTACCAAGGTACCCGTGCAGGTAATCATATAATATAGCTAGAATATCAAGATGGCATCACAATGCCATATAATCATGGAAGTAGCACCTCAAAGTGCCAGTAGACAAGGGGCACCGCAATGCAAGGTCAGGGCCAGTACTTCAAAGGGTAACTGGACTTATAGCACGAATACAAGTAGTCAGGTCTGGGACAAGGACAAATCTGTCAGTCACAAGAAGTCATCTGCCCACATCGTGGCATGGATATCAGGTCAAGTACAAGATCAGAACCTCTACTATAATAACATCTCAAGCATATATGGGAGCCTAGAGCTCCAATCATCCAGTCGGTCGATCCACCAGATCAATCTATCAAGAGTCACCCCTCTACGATGGAATCAATATAATGTTAGAAAGGTCAATAACCAAATACCAAGCTAATCACTATAAGCAATGCTAGGCCCTCTGGCTCACAAGAATCCGTCAAGTCAATGATCACAAGCCACTAGAAAATGAGCCCCTCAACTACCAAGACATAGCGATCAAACCAGGTTCCCCAACTACCGGAATACACAAAGGTACCAGGTTTTGGGCGCTTGGAAAGTCGAGTAAAAATCATATATCAAAATCCTCGATATCTTTCTCGTTCTGCAAAACATTCGCACAATAATCCAACTCCAGGAATCCAATGAGTCTACCGATACATTATTCTAGATCAATCCTCAATACTACGCAATCTAAATATTCCCAATGTCACAATTCCGATACATAAGACAACTGTCAGCCCTATCTGGCTATACTAGGACAACTCCTAGAATGAATGGTCAGGGTACAAGTGTTTATTAATTAATGCCGCCAGAAAATGGCAAGGATTGCATGAACCACTCAGGAGCAGATCCACAACCCTTAAACCAAACAAGGACCAGGGTTGCAGACCGTCTCCCGAGTAGAACCGCTTTCCTTACGCTATCTGACGAACAAGAGAGGTCAAGACACTAGGCGACTAATCTAGTCGGGAGTCTACCTAGCAGGCAATGGGATCAGGTAAACTATGCCAAGGTGAACATGCACGAGCCCAGTCCAACAAACCAAAGGAATGGTTCTGTCCAATCCTTCGAACCAAATTCCCGATCGGGAATTCTGAAAAAAATCCGGCAGAGTCTCCCTTGTAATCTGGACGGAAGCACCCTACGAATTGGGGCTAAAACCACTCGGCACAACCCGCCGTAGAATCGCAGAATCGCAGGCTGAGAATACTAAGTCTCAGCTACCAGCAGCTACGATGCGTACTGGGAACAGATCGATAGCCGAGAACACTAAGTCTCGGCCTCCAGCAGTACTACGATGCGTACTGGAAACCAATCGAACCCGAGACCACTATGTTCCGGCCTCCAGCAGCACTACAATGCGTACTGAGCGCCAAGCCAACACATATAACAAGAAATTGCCTCGCAGGGCACATCACAGCACATGTCCATAGTTCTAACCCAAGCACAATCACAGCCACAAGAATAGTTAGCCAGAGCTGTTACCCGATCGCGAGTCGGATACGGGGCATACGGGGACAATCCATACAAGTGAGTCGTGCTCGTGTCCTCGGAGGTGTGGATGACCCATCCGAGTTGTCCGATACGGTCTATTCCGATATCGGACCAAGCTATCCTAAGTTATCATCATGGCAGTTCTACTACTAGGCTTCACTAATCATGGTTATACAATTTACAAGTATAAATTAATTAAATACAATAAAATCCAGGAGAGGGGGCAAGAGCCGTCGATGAGCAAGGAATACTTGCCTAGAGGGCTCGGCTAGGTAAGCAAGTCTTCGGCAATCATGATCCGAGCTTGCACGCCAATCGAGGTCCTCGAAACACACAATAAACAATTATTAGAATTAAATAATAAAATAATGACAAAAAATCACGAAGAATGGCAGGAGGCTATACCGTGTGGATCCCACAAGTAGTACAAGAATCTGGTACAGAAATCGAGGCACACGGATCGATATAGACATACAAACTAAGACATACACGTATATCGAGACGCGTACGAGAATCGAGATGACTCAAAGATCGAGATAAACATAGGACAACGTGTACGTAAATCGAGACGTGCTCGTAGGATCGAGGAATCACAAATATCGAGATGGCACACGAATCATTGTGACACACAAATTGAGGCATGTACGCAAATCGAGACGGAGCGAGATTCAAGGAAGCACACAAATCAATGCGACGTATAAGTCGACATATGCACGCAAATCGATGTGGTGCGGAGCCCAAGGTGATACGCAAACCAAGACGGCACGCAAACCGGTACGGGTATGCGAATCAGAGCGGCACGAAAACCGAGATGGGCACAAAGGTCGAGACACATAAACGAGGCGATGAGCAAACCGAGATGGCACGTTGCTCGAGACAGCGCGGGGCTCGAGGCAACTCGCTGCCCGAGACAGCACATGGATCAAGGTCACACGAAAATTGAGAAAACACGCACACCGATGTGCACGTGTCCCAAAAACACGGAGAACGAGAAAGCGCACCAACCGAAGGTGCGCTGCCCGAGGTGACATGCTGCACGAGGCAGCGCACTGCTCGAGGCAGCATGCCCGAGGTGCGCCGATCGAGGGCTCGCTTCCCGAGGAGCTCACAGCCCGACGAGGAAAGAGAGGAGGGTGGCAGAGCTCACCAGAGGGGGACTCGACCAGGTCGGGTCGGGTCGGACCACCAGCGGGGAAGGGTGGTCAGCAGCAAGAGCCAGGTCGGGGTGGCGCTGCTGGCCGGAGAAGAACGGCGGAGGAGACGGAGGCCGTCGGGGAGCTCAGCCAAGTCGGGTCGGAGGCTCCTGGCGGCAGAGGGAGGAGACAGAGAGAGATGGGAGATGGCGGCGGTGGCCGAAACAAGGGCGACCGCGGTGGTGGCGGGCGTCGAAAACAGCGAGAGAGGGGGAGATGGAATGGGGTGGCAGCGGAAAGTGGTGGAGACGGCAGCGCGACGCTGAGGGTGGCCGGAGGCGACGAGGACGATGATGGTGGCGCTGGAAGTGGTGATGGCGGTGGCGCTTGAGATGGAGGCGGTGGTGGTGAGGAAGGCGATGGCGACGATGGGTGATGGTGGTGGGCGCAGGGATGACGCCGACGAGGCGGGAGGCCGGAGGCCGCGGAGGAGTGGCCGAAGGGGAGGGAGACAGCGAGCGAGAGAGAGGGATGGGAGTTGAGAGAGGGGGGAGAGAGACTGAGTGAGCGGGAGAGAGGAGAGTTAGGTTAGATATTCGGGGGTGGGGGTAGGTTAGATAATAATAATAATAATAAAATAATAATAATAATAATAAAGATAGTAACAACAGTACTAACAAGAACAACAATATGCATAATGAAATAATTTCTCAATAATAAAAAAAAAATTCCAACATATAACCAAGATTCGTCCCTGAACAACCTAGGCCAACAATGATCTAGAAAATAAAATAAAATCGTAAAAATACGAAATCTTAAAATCATGAAAATACGTAATACGGTCAAATACCTATCCTCAAAATAGGGAGGTGACATCCTACCCACTTTACAAAAATTTCGTCCTCAAAATTTCAAAATTATCATATTAGGGTTTTCAAAACTAGTACTTATATATCTGCCATGAAAACTCTACCCACCTTACAGAAATCAAGTAATACAATCAAGAAATTAACAGAATCTCGATATTAAAACATCAAGAAAAACAATGTCTAGCTACACAAGTCAACTCTCAGGATAAATCCAAAATACCAAGAAATCTCGAAAATTGAAATCTCACCTGCTCAAAATAACTCCATAAGTCAAAACAAGTACAAAATATCGAAAACAATGTCCGAAAACGTAAAATCCCAACTGCATAAAAATCATCATAAATCATAAAATACAGGATATCTGTCTCGAACCGATGACCGTAGTTCCTAATATCCGAAAAAATGTGTGTCATGATCATTCCTTGCCACGCCATCTGGAATGGCTGCAAAAGATTCACCATGACACTATAATCGAGCGGCTGCAACTTTCGTTACCACGCCATCAAGGTATACTGGGGTCACCTGGTACTCTTAACAAATACCCAAAACGAATCAAATCCATAACCCAAATATCCGTATCACTAAAATCACAAAATCTCTAACAATATAACGAGTCCTAGAAAACCATCAAATCCAAAATCCAGGTGAATCGTAACACACATCCAAAAATATCTTCAATAATAACCACAAGATAGCTTTTCTAGGAAAATACTCCAAACCAAGGATCCATATCAAATATAATGTATAGAAAGTATATCTATAATCAAAATAATATCTGAAACAGATAATCATGATTGCGGAAATATCCCGAATCAAAGGAGCTGAATTCATACAAGAATATCCACTGGATACTCAACAAATGTTAAAATATCCAATATCAGAGTCTAGATAAAATCTTCATTCCGCAGCAATCCAGCAATGCTCGAAGAGGGCGATAATGATACTAAGTCAACACGAAGTCAACGTACGAAAGGGATAACGAGAAATCAACCAAGTCGAAACACCGATAGAGAGTACGGAACCCAAGATAAATAATCATTAACCAAATGATGGAGATAAGATAACATCTCATCGGATAAAACGATCGACATGACCAACTATAGGATCATATCTATCAAACAAGGATCAGAGGTAGATAACACGAATAAGACATGGCCAAGCAAGATAGGTCCAAGTAGAGATGAGGACCAGTTTATAGGTTCAAGGGAGCGAAGGACAAGTGTAACAAGTGGGAATACCAAGGAATAGTGGACTGAGATCAATAATCATGTGATACCCAACAAAATCTTAAACGAGACCTGTATGGGCCACCAATAAAACCTTGTCATGCCCCAGTACCGAAATACGGGGGACGAACGTCGGCCAACTACACCTTATAAGGTACGAATACACTATACGGTGATGACGGCTGTCAAGTCTTGCTGGGTATCCTAGCATGCAATCAATCTATGGCCTAAATCCGATCTCATGTCCACAGGCAAATCATAATAAATAGTGAACAAGAGAGAGAATCATATGGAAAGTAGAAAATACTCATATGATAATCAGAAATCTATAGTACAGGATAATAATGTAGATGAGTATACCTTCCCATAGTTCCTAGCATGGTCGAGAACTGAAGCACATCCTCCAATTCGAGTCTAAAAGATCCACAGGATCGGTCACAGGCAATCTGGAAATAATCTAGGGTTGGTCAGGCCAACCGTAGCAAGTACCCGAAAGGAAGGCTCAAGGACGGGCGAAGAAAACCAGCATGATATGATATATAACAGGAATAACACGTATGAACAGCAGTAATGAGGGTAAAGGATCGTGCGGTACCAACGCACGATTACAGAGTATAAGGCAGCAATCCAACTACTAATACGTAAGTAACCAACAATCATCACAGTCATCCTAACATCCACTAATGCTTGCATCGCCAACTGGAACTCGTAGTCTGTCATCGAAACTGTAACTCACCCCTACATCAAACAAGAACAAGGGAATAAATTACCGCACCGGGACAACGTTACGTGCCAGCCAGCTTAGAAAGCAACAAGCCATACAATTTAGGAGAATAAGCGGCCACTCAAAATGCCTACGGCTCTCTATGTGGAGGTTGGGTTACCCCAACAATACAATATAAGAATCCTCAGATCGTGTCGTCCCAGCAGGGCTAGCGTGGCCAAGTAATCAAGACTAGATGAGCGCCGGTCCCTCGCAAGACCACCGGGCTCTGCATGTCACCACCGGTCCCTCGTAAGGCCACCGTGCCGAACATGCCATGTATATAATGTATAGTACATAAAGTAGTCGGATATTGCCATCCACTAGTACGAATGGTAACAATATCCGTGGCGGCCAGCCTGCAGGTCATGACTAATGTCTAGGATAAGGCTGGTAATACACGATCTCGGGATTCCGTTCCCCCCTAATGCTTCTACCAGTTTAAGTTACCTAGATTATCTATATAGTTATCCGGGATCATATGCCGTGGTCACATGATCACCCTCCTAGATGTCGTACCTTAGTACGGGAACGCTAAGTAAGAATTAACCTCGGCACCTGTAGTCCCAGTTGTGATTCATCCTTAGTGTTATGCAACAAGCAAGCAAGCAATCTTGACCACGCTAAGACTAAAGGCCAACTACCAAGGTACCCGTGCAGGTAATCATATAATATAGCTAGAATATCAAGATGGCATCGCAATGCCATATAATCATGGAAGTAGTACCTCAAAGTTCCAGTAGACAAGGGGTACCGCAGTGCAAGGTCAGGGCCAGTACCTCAAAGGGTAACTGGACTTATAGCATGGATACAAGTAGTCAGGTCTGGGACAAAGACAAATCTGTCAGTCACAAGAAGTCATCTGCCCACATCATGTTATGGATATCAGGTCAAGTACAAGATCAGGTCCTTTACTATAATAACATCTCAAGCATATATGGGAGCCTAGAGCTCCAATCATCCAGTCGGTCGATCCACCAGATCAATATATCAAGAGTCACCCCTCTACGATGGAATCAATATCATTTCAGGAAGGTCAATAACCAAATACCAAGCTAATCACTATAAGCAATATAGGCCCTCTGGCTCACAAGAATCCTCCAAGTCAATGATCACAAGCCACTAGAAAATGAGCCCCTCAACTACCAAGACATAGCAATCAAACCAGGTTCCCCAACTACCGAAATATACAAAGGTACCAGGTTTTGGGCGCTTGGGAAGTCGAGTAAAAATTATATATCAAAATCCTCGGTATCTTTTTCGTTCCATAAAACATTTGCACAATAATCCAACTCCATGAATCCAATGAGTCTACCGATACATTATTCTAGATCAATCTTCAAATACTACGCAATCTAAATATTTCTAATGTCACAATTTTGATACATAAGACAACTGTCAGCCCTATCTGGCTATACTAGGACAACTCCTAGAATGAATGGTCAGGGTACAAGTGTTTATTAATTAATGCCGTCAAAAAATGGCAAGGATTGCATGAACCACTCTGGAGCAGATCCACAACCCTTAAACCAAACAAGGACCATGGTTGCAGACCGTCTTCCGAGTAGAACCGCTTTCCTTACGCTATCCGACGGACAAGACAGGTCAAGACGCTAGGCGACTAATCTAGTCGGGAGTCTACTTAGCAGGCAATGGGATCAGGTAAACTATGCCAAGGTGAACATGCACGAGCCCAGTCCAGCAAACCAAAGGAATGGTTCTGTCCAATCCTTCGAACCAAATTCTCGATCGAGAATTCTAAAAAAAATCCGACAGAGTCTCCCTTGTAATCTGGACGGGAGCACCCTACGAATTGGGGCTAAAACCACTCGGCGCAACCCGCCGCAGAATCGCAGAATCGCAGGCTGAGAACACTAAGTCTCAGCTACCAGCAGTACTATGATGCATACTGGGAACAAATCGATAGCCGAGAATACTAAGTCTCGGCCTCCAGCAGCACTACGATGCGTACTGGAAACCAATCGAACCGAGACCACTAAGTCCCGGCCTCCAGCAGCACTACAATGCGTACTGGGCGCTAAGCCAACACATATAATAAGAAATCGCCTCGCAGGGTGCATCACAGCACATGTCCATAGTTCTAACCCAAGCACAATCACAGCCACAAGAATAGTTAGCCAGAGCCGTTACCCGACCGCGAGTCGGACACGGGGCATACGGATAAATTCGTACAAGTGAGTGGTGCTCGTGTCCTCGGTGGTGTGGATGACCCATCCGAGTTGTCCGATACGGTCTATCCCGGTATCGGACCAAGCTATCCTAAGTTATCATCATGGCAGTTCTACTACTAGGCTACATTAATCATGGTCATACAATTTACAAGTACAAATTAATTAAATGCAATAAAATCCAGGAGAGAGGGCAAGAGCCGTCGATGAGTAAAGGATATTTGCCAAGAGGGCTCAGCTAGGTAAGCAAGTCTTCGGCAATCATGATCCGAACTTGCACACCAATCGAGGTCCTGGGAACACACAATAAACAATCATTAGAATTAAATAATAAAATAATGATAAGAAATCATGAAGAATGGCAGGAGGCTATACCGTGTGGGTCCCACAAGTAGTACAGGAATCTGGCACGAAAACCGAGGTACGCGGATCGATATAGATACGCAAACCAAGACGTACACGTATATCGAGACACGTACGAGAATCGAGATGACTCAAAGATCAAGATGAACATGGGACAACGTGCACGTAAATCGAGACGTGCTCGTAGGATCGAAGAATCATGAATATCGAGATGGCACACTAATCATTATGATACACAAATCGAGGCATGTATGCAAATCGAGACAGAGCGAGATTCAAGGAAGTACGTAAATTAATGCGACATATAAGTCGACGTATGTACGCAAATCGATGTGGTGCAGAGCCCAAGGTGATATACAAACCAAGGCGGCATACAAACCGGTATGGGTACACAAATCGGAGCAGCATGAAAACCGAGATGGGCACAAAGGCCGAGATACATAAACGAGGCGATATACAAACCGAGATGGCACGTTGCTCGAGACAGCGCGGGGCTCGAGGTAACCCGCTGCCCGAGGCAGCACGTGGATCAAGGTCATACGAAAATTGAGGAAACACGCACACCGATGTGCACGTATCCCAAAAATATGGGGAACGAGGAAGCGCACCAACAGAGGGTGCGCTGCCCGAGGTGACACGCTGTACGAGGCAGCGTACTGCTCGAGGCAGCACGCTGCCCGAGGAGCACCGATCGAGGGCTCGCTCCCCGAGGAGCTCACAGCCCGAAAAGGGGAGAGAGGAGGGTGGCGGAGCTCACTAGAGGGGGACTCGGCCAGGTCGGGTCGGGTCGGACCACCAGCGGGGGAGGGTGGTCAGCAGCATGAGCCAGGTCGGGGCGGCGCTGCTGGCCGGAGAAGAATGAAGGAGGAGACAGAGGCCGTCTGGGAGCTCAGCCAAGTCGGGTTGGGGGCTCCCAGCGGCAGAGGGAGGAGACAGAGAGAGATGGAAGATGGCGGCGGTGGCCGAGACAAGGGCGACCGCGGTGGTGGCGGGCGCCGGGAACAGCGAGAAAGGGAGAGATGGAAGTGGTGGCAGCGGGAAGTGGTAGATACGGTGGCGCGACGCTGAGGGTGGCCAGAGACGACGAGGACGATGATGGTGGCGCTGGAAGTGGTGATGGCGGGTGGCACTGGAGATGGAGGCGGTGGTGGTGAGGGAGGCGATGGCGACGATGGGTGATGGTGGCGGTCACAGGGATGACGCCGGCGGAGAGGCCGGAGGCCGCGGAGGAGTGGCCGAAGGGGAGGGAGACAGCGAGCAAGAGAGAGGGATGGAAGTTGAGAGAGGGGGGGAGAGAGGCTGAGTGGGCGGGAGAGAGGAAAGTTAGGTTAGATATTCGGGGTGGGGGTAGGTTAGATAATAATAATAATAATAATAATAATAATAATAATAATAATAATAATAATAATAATAATAATAATAATAAGATAGTAACAACAGTACTAACAAGAACAATAATATGCATAATAAAATAATTTCTCAACAACAAAAGTAAAATAATTCCAACATGTAACCAAGATTCATCCCTGAACAACCTAGGCCAACAATGATCTAGAAAATAAAATAAAATCGTAAAAAAATACGAAATCTTAAAATTATGATAATACGTAATACGGTCAAATACCTATCCTCAAAATAGGGAGGTGACAAGACCGTTCCAAAAAGTGATCCAAGGTTGGATCACGCCCGAGCAGTGGACTGCCATGAAGGCTATATTCGACACTCCTAGGTACAAGGAACGGTCGGAGAAGGCGAAGGTGGCTAGGACGAGGGTAGGAAAGTGGTGTGGTGGCTCGATTCCCATGACAGAATATTTTTGTCGCCTGGTACGTATTTTACTGTAATATATTACTATAATGAAAATAGTAATAAAATATTTAATTTCAATGACAAATATTTTATTATAACAGGTAAAAAGGGTGCAAACTCCAACATGGTGACGGTCTTCCCGGCTACCCATCGGAAGGACGAAAAGCTCATCGGTGATCGGGCCACGCAGAGCTATGTAAGTCTTACTTTACGTGTCACTAACTTTATTATAACTTAAGAAATATGCAAATATATCCATAGACGTGGAACAACTAGGTTGGTAGTAAATATTATGCTTATCGAGATGCGTACTTTTCTAGGATGAGTATCTTAGGCTAGAGCGTGAGCTTACTAGTGCATCTACGGAGGGAGGGGCTGGTAATTCCTCGCAGCCCCCTCCGGCTCAGATGATGGACCAGCTCTGGATGACCGCCGTTGGTGGTCTTCAAAGGGGTACGTACTAAGGTACGGGATCCTACAGCGCCTTTGTGGCGATGCAATCATCCAGAGCCTCCTCTGCCAGTATGCATTCCCCACAGCCCTCAGAGGAGTCGGCCGAGTGGGGGACTTTGTCGCCAGATTACTGAGCTACGTGACGAGCTGTTACAGAGGATGGAGGAGCAGCCCCAGTCTCAGCCGCAGACGGACGATGTGGCCCTCACCGTACGATTTGAAATGCTCGAGCGCACCATTAGGGAGACGGGTGAGAGGACGGAACGTGCCGTTCAGGCGATGCAGGAGAGGATAGACCTTGCCGTTCATGCGTTGCACGGGACGCAGGCGGCCATTGGCGAGCAGGTTTCGAGGCTGACGGTTGTTATAGATTCTACCAACTCCAAACTGCTAGCCATGGAGCGAACACTTCCTGGTTGTGCTTCAACATCCACACCGACTGCAGCGGCTCTACTGCCTCATCTTCCTCCTACTAATGTGTCGTCATGTTGATGCTGACCCCGGAGCTGTATAGGTTCCTGGTGTCCCAGGTGCAGGTGCTGCCTACTCCTCCTCATCCTGACCAGGCGTGGTCCTTTATTGGACTTATTTTTATTCGTTGTAGTGGTGACCCATTGTTGAGTCTTTATGTATTTGTTGGTGACCCATTGTATCCACCCGACTATTTCTTGTCTTTCTGATCGTTCGATTCTATTTATTTGATTAATGGTAGTACATTATTATTATTTGTCTCTATATTGGTTTACCGGTGTTGTGTGTTCCACCGAAGGGGTCGGCGAACCCAAAAAATTCTACGGAGGGTTGCTCCGGGTCTATTATTTGCAAACTAAAACTCTAAATACAGGTACAATATTTTTAATGTAACTGTTATTTATGTGAAATGCATACTGCATTCTACTTTTTTTTAAAATTTAGAATTAGCGACGGTCAGCGACGCATACATACGTCGCTAGAACGTCGCAAAACTGATAATCAAAATGTCGCTAATCGTCGCAGAACGTCGTAGATACGTTGACGTAGAAAACTGTACAGGTCAGCAAGTCTAGTATCCGAACGTCGGTATTCAAGTATCGTAACGTCGCAAAACGTCACAAAAATGATGACATGGCAACCAAAAAATTGTTAGATATATGTCAAAAAATGTCGCTAATCTCTGACTGTAACGTCGCTAAAACCTGAATGGACAGCGACAATCAGCAACGAAATGTTACGTCGCTAATTAGCAACATTTTTGTCGGTAAATTTCACTAAAACTAGCGACGTCGAGCATCACCGAATGACATCGCTATAGCGACGAATAGCGATGTTCTACAAGTTAGCGACCATGAATAACGCGACATGCCCGAAACGTCGCTATCAGAAGTTAGCGACATTTTTTTTTGCTGCTTAGCGACGTTGTTCGGCGTCGCTAATATGAGATATTTTGGTAGTGTACTATTAATTCCCTAAGAAACTCTGAGCACTAACACTCAAAACCACAAAACAAAGACAAACAGAAGACAATAATGTCAATATATACAGGCTTCTTAGCAAGATTGGCCGGCTTCGGAGGAAGTGAAATGTTAGACCTCCGAAAAAACATATATATATGGTCCGGATCGGGAGTTTCGTCCGTGGAGACCCGCAGGAGTCCCGTCACCCTCGACCGTTGGATTAAGAGGGCACGCACAGGGTCCCATGCGGTCCTCCGATCGGATCGTGTAGGGGAGGGTGGGACTTTGACGGAGCTCCGCGGACGCGACTTTTGATCCCCGTCCATATATATATATATATATATATATATATATATATATATATATATGTGTGTGTGTGTGTGTGTGTGTTAAGGACGCGTGTGGTCCATTAATATGCATAGCGCCCCGGGACCCGATGGGTTCAACGGGGTTTTCTTCAGAACGTGCTGGGACATCATACAGTCAGACCTCTTGGAGGCCACATCGGCTTTTTTACAAGGTGCTACATATCCGAAATCCATATCCTTTGCCCACATCATCCTCATACCCAAGAAAGACAACCTGGAGACCTTTAAAGATTTTAGACCGATGAGCCTCTGCACTTTCACCAACAAAATTATTTCCAAAATCATCGCCACCATGATATCTGACCTCCTCCCCAGGATCATCTCCGAAGAGCAATACGATTTCGTCAAAGGTCGCAATATCACCGATAATATCCTTCTGGCACAAGAAATGATCACTTGCATGAAATTTCCATCCAGGGGGGAACGTTGCCATCAAACTGGACATGGAAAAAGCATACGATCGTCTTGACTGGCAATTCATGATCTAGGTGTTCAAAGACTTCGGTTTCTCAGAACCAGCGATCGACATCATCTTTAGATCCATCAACAACTCATGGTTTTCCACGGTCATCAACGGGCAAGCTTAGGGCTTCTTTCGTGCTACCCGCGGGGTCAGACAGGGAGATCCCCTTTCCTCTACCATTTTCATCATCACGGCCGGAGCGCTTAGCAGAACCCTCAAAAGCATGTGCAGGTCTCCTGGTTTCTACCACTTTTATACAACGGCTGGCTGCCCTCTAATAACTCATCTGGCGTACGCGGACGACATCCTCATTTTTTCAGCTGGCGATATTGGATCCATTGAGGTGGTTATCAGGACGCTTGATAACTACTTTACATGCTCCGGGCAGAGAGTTAACAAAAGTAAGAGCGTCATCTATACTCATCACAAAGCAGATAGAACTCACTCGGCAGTGCTGTCCACCATGACCTCCTTTTCCACTGCTTATCCACCTTTCCTTTACTTAGGCTGTCTGTTGGTGTACGGCAGAGCCAACTCTGGCATCTTCGACCACATGGTGGGCAAGATTCGCAAGAAAATCGCGGGTTGGCACAACGCCACCCTTTCCCCCAGGGGGAAGCTGATTCTTATAAAGTACGTCCTATCCTCCATCCCCATATACACCCTAGCCGTTTGCTCGCCTCTCATCAAAGTGCTTCACTCTATAGAATCCCTCCTCACCAATTTCTTTTGGGGTCATCTCGAGGGCAAAGATAAGCACCACTGGGCTAGCTGGAACACCATGGCCAAACCCACTGATGAGGGTGGTCTGGGCTTTTGCAGACTGGTCCATATTATGGAAGCTCATTCAGCGAAGTTGTGGTGGAAACTTCGCACGAAAATCCCGATTTGGACCAGGTTCATGAGATCGAGATACTTTAGAGCCTGTCATTTGACAGAGGCGTCAGCTAACAACAGGTCTTCTGAGTCGTGGCGGCGCATAATTCGTGGTCGCAGCATTGCGAAACCGTACTTTAGTTTGAGGTTAGGCAATGGTCATTCGCAGGCGTGCAAGGAACGCTGGTTAGGGGAGGACATTCTCAGGCCTAATGCCCTTACACCGCCGATGTGCGAGATACGAGACTTGTGGGATGATGGCGTGCCTGGGTGGAAGTGGGATAGAGTTAGAGATTGGCTGGGCCTACTGGCCGTGGCGAGCCTGCGTGCCGTTAATCTATCGATCAATGACGCACAAGACGAGCTCAGATGGTCCCCAAACCCGGGTGGTCTCTTCACCCTGGCTTCTGCTATAATCATCGCCAGAGGCACCCATGTAACATCCTCTCCTTCCGCCAAGTTTTGGCAGACTTGTATTCCCATCAAATGGTCCATTCTTATCTGGCGTGCTGCGCACCGGAAACTACCTATAGATGATGTCATCAACTCCTTCGGTTTTAGTCTGGCATCCATATGCCATTGTTGTGAGGAACCCCAATCGAAAACCACCGATCATGTCCTTCTCTCTGGTGAATCAGCCGCTCAAATTTGGACGACCCTTCACAATAAGTTCAGGATTGTCCCCATGAACGGGGGCATCAACGATCTGCTGGCCTGCTGGAACACGTCTTACGGATATTAGATCATCGCTGCCGTCGCCTTTTGGGTCTTGTGGAAAAACATAAACAAATACAGATACGAGGGCCACCAACTCCCGTCCTCATAATTGTACAGAGAGGTCGTCCGACAGATATACAAACGTAAGAGGCGTTGCTCTCACGCCTCGCCCCCCTTTTGGGCTGCCCTGGCCAGATCCGGGCACTGCGCGTCGTCCGCTGGCTCTCTTTGGACGGTATCGACTGCGGGTTTCGGGGCACTTTTTCCTTCGGCTCTAGCTTCCTGCTCCTCACCTTCCGATGCTCGGTCCAGCTGCCGTTTGGTGGGCAACACTTTGTGTTTTATGTTTTCGCTTTTTTAGTCGCTTTTCGCGCACGGTGCGTTTACTTGTAAAGGCTTCGGCATTTTGCGCCTTTCCATCAATAAAGTTTCGGTTTCCATAAATATATATATATATATATATAATTTTTCTTTCTCTCTCTCTCTCTATATATATATATATATTTTTTTTGGAGGTTTTGTTGGTGCTTCGGCCATCTCTCTCTCTCTCTCTCTCTCTCTCTCTATATATATATATATATATATATATATATATATATTTATATATATATTAAAAATATATATATATATATATAGAAAATGGAGAATTTTATTCAAAGCAAAATCGGGGTGCCGAGAGATGGCCCAAGCACCAACAAAACCTCCACTTGGGAGGACGCCTACCTACAAAGCCAAAATGAGGAGGCTAGACCGGCCGTGAGAGCCCGGGAAGGCACAAAAGAAGAGGGGGTACGGGGGGAAAGGGGGCGGGGGAGAACCCACCCAACCCGAACTAAGGAGGATACTTAAAGAGTGGGGTCTGCTTCTTTCCCGAGCTGGAGGAGCGCAGGACCCTGGACGGGACTGACACCGCAGCAGTAGCAAGCTTCTTGGCTGCCAGCTTAGTCTGCACCTCCCGCGATTCGTTGGGTAACTTTGGGGTCGAGAATTTCTCAGCAAAATAGGTCTCCAGGTTGATGTGTTCGTTGTTGTGTATGCCCAGAGCTGCATCGAGAGCCTACTCGATCTCTAGCATTCTTGGAAGGATCGCGTAAGCCAGAACGGGATTATTGTCCAAGTTGCAAAAGACGTGAGTTCCCGGAGGGCCTCTTCCGAAGAGCAAATAGTGGCAATCCGCTCGAAAAAATCATGATATTGGATTGGGGATTCACTGAGCGACGATTCTAGGGCGGGCAGCGATGATATCTGGGTTTGGTGCTGGATCAGAATTGACGGGGTCAGCGGAGGGTGAGGTGCACGAGTTGGGGTCTTCGGTTGGGGCCCTGTACGGAGGGGCAGCGATCGAGACCCCGTGAAATATTGTGGTTTTGCGGCCTTAGAGAATCCAGAGGTCTCCTGCAGACGGTCCCGAGGGGATGTTGGCTGGGAAGCTGACATATGTTGTGCTCGGGGAGATCTGCTGTGGTGCCTTGAACGAGGCTAGCAGACTAATTGGCGGTATCAATGTCTACAGGTTTCTGGCCTTGGTTGGGGGGTGTACTGAGTTGTCAGGGATGGAGAGCTCCACTGGATCATCTGTAGCGACCTGAGTTAGGGCATCGAATTGGTTGGCCGTGAGCAGCGGAACAGGAGGGGTGTATGGGTGTAATCTGATATACGTGGCCCCTGGACAAGCGGATGGCTCCAGGGGTGCACTAGGCTCTGGGCCTGTGATTGGGTGAGATCTTATGAGGACGATATGGGGTCGAGTAGTGGCAGTCTCATCATCTGAAGCGAAATATAGATGGGAATTGGGTAGGGGGTCGATAATAGGATTTTTTGGACGACGGTTGATGGGATGTGCGAGAGTCTAGCTTAATTAACTCCAGATGAGTGCGATGACATCGTGCCAGGGAGTGCCCCCTTGTGCGACAATGTTTGCAGTAGCTGGTCCGTTGCTCAAAGATGATTGGCTGAGTGTGCATCTTGTCACCCGGCGCTATGATGATGGACTGTGGGAGCTCTTTGGAGACGTCTATCTCCATGCAGATTATGGCGTAGTTGCCCTTGGCGACGCTTCGGGTTTCGTCAGCCACGGCAACGAACTTATCGAAGGAGCTAGCGATCCTTTTCAGTGCCGCCGTGGCAAAGCATATGAGGGGAAGGTTCGAAAAAGTGACCCAAGTGGACATGGTCGAGGAGGACGTTCCTCCGTATGTGTACCATTTGGAAAGAGTGAAGTGGTGTTTGCCGATCCACCTAGAGCTGTGGTACAGAGCTTTCCTGCCATCTGCGTTAGAAGAGAGGAGTAGAAGGGTATAGTTGGGGTTGAGTGGGGCGACGATGTATCCCAGAGAAAGGTCCCAGGTGTCAACCAAGGTTTGGATCTGCTGGATTTTTGGGTAGGTGCGGGTGAAATGCATAACCCATGTGTGCGGTAAGGTCTTGGACAGAGCCGAGATATCTTCGTTTGAGAACTGCACAGAAATACTTCCTTCTCTAGACGGAGGGGGAGTTTCGATTAGTTGGAGCGTCATCTCAGAAAGAGGGGAGACAAGGGTGATCGGTGATCTGAGCTTGTCCGCGAATGACATAGCTCCTGAAGGTAGAATGGAGGCGTGGGAGTCTATCGGTTGCACGGTAGCGCCGGTGGTGCCAGACGGCTGTGGGTCTGACGCCGATCCACCAATGGCGGGAGTAAATAGCGGCTGCCAGTGGGCGTTGGGACCATGACGCTCGCCGCCCGTGCCGATAAGGGCCTGGGAAGCTCCACTGCAAGAGCTCACAGCAGGGCCGCCGCTAGCGCCCGTAACTGGGCCACCGAAGTATGCGCCTATAGGGAGAGAGGTCTCGCATGCGCCCGCCTCAAGGAAGCCAATGAAAGCGCCCGCGGGGGGGGGAGGTTTCGTATGCGCCCGAATGAGGGGCTGCTCCTTGAGTGCCAAGGAGGGATCCCTCCGAGAAGGGCGCATGCTCACCCGGGGGTAGCACTAGGATGGGAGGGTGGGCGCATGTGAGAGCCGCATACGAAACCCCAAGAGCACCAGCAGCTCCGCAGATAGGATCACGCGAAAGAGCGGCGCCTCCAAGGATGGGCGCATGGGCGATGGCGCATGTTATGGGCGCATGCACTGCTGAGGGGAGCGCATGGTAGTGACGGTGGGCACATAAGAAATGCACACACAAATCTCCGTATGCGCTTGCAGCTCCGCAAATTAGAGTGCCAGACGGATAGGGATTTGAATTTTGAATCTGGGTTGATCGATCAATTGGCGGGGACCACGATGGGGGCTGGGCGTGGTAGAAATTCGAGGAAGCGGGTGCCCTGAGATTCCCCGCAAGCGTCGTCGGAGGAGGGGGACGAGCGACCATTGGTGGTGTCGACCAAACGGAGACGGAAGGGTTGGCCAGTCGCTTGAGGCCGAAAGGCGAGAAGGATGAAACTGCGAAAAAGGGCTTTGGGGGGTGGCGGCAGAGGGGGGCCAGCGAAGGACAGTGGCTGGGGTTGCTGCCGGGCTTGGCATACACCGGAGGGAGGGTGAGGGCTGACTGCCTTCATCGAGTACCGCGAACAGGTCGGGGGGTGGGGGCTCAGCCGGAGGGGGCGGGAGGAGGGCATCATGGAAGGAAGGTGGGGAGAGGAGAGCGGTGGAGGAGTACACGGTGGGAGGCCGTCAGGCGGTCGGCCTAGGCGAAGGAGGGGGGTTGGTTCCCCAGGCAGCCATGGGGGGAAGCTGCGGGCCTCATCTCCTCGAAGACTTACATATATATATATATATATATATATATATATATATATATATATATATATATATATATATATATATATATATATATATATATATATATATATGAGGAGTACACGGTGGGAGGCCGTCGGGCGGCCGGCCTAGGCGAAGGAGGGGGGTTGGTTCCCCGGGCAGCCATGGGTGGAAGCTGCGGGCCTCATCTCCTCGAAGACTTATATATATATATATATATATATATATATATATATATATATATATATATATATATATATATATATATATTGAGAGAGAGAGAGAGTAAAATTAAACTTTTTATCCAAATTTAATTAATTTTTTGTTACAACGGCTAATTCGATGGCCTAATTCTAAAAAACTTAAAAATTATAAAATAGCAGAAATGATAGTTTCCATCTCAATTGAAAGATATTATAGTAGAATAATTTTTCTTAGCCAATATTAATTTGGATAATTTATTTATTTTTATTTGAAATATTTTATATAAATATTGTTAATGCCGGGGCACAATTTTTCGATAGAAAACTGAGAAGATGAAACAATTGTAAAAACAATGTTCCAACGCAACACTTTTAGGAAGGTTGTGCAAGTTTAACGAAGATCTAAGATGATCTCGTTACAGCAGTATATGATATTACGAGAATCTAAAAAGATTTCGTAATCCACAGCAGCGAAGAAGATGACAGGCGATTGATGGATGAATATCCTGCTGGGTGAATGATCACCGTTGCTCAAATCTATATTCGTCCCACACGAACAGCTTCCAGGAACCAGCAAGTTCGTCGGAGAATTTTGGAACACTCCTGCTTTTCTGACTCCTCCGATCGTACACGAACTCCCGTACAAAAGTAAAGCTGGTGCAAAGCTTCTCTTTTCTCTCACAGCTTCTGTTTACTTGTGTTAAGAAACACTTATAAACTTTCGTAACTCTCTGTATATGCCTATGTTCATTTCCTGTGAGAGAGAAGAGACATTTTATAGGTCCGAGTAGCAACTGCCCGGTTAGCACAACATTCGGGACGTGGTACTAACCACTCCGAATGTGCAGTAACCGCTCAGATCATGCACAGGCATGATCTAAAGCAAGTTGCGCACCTCACGTACCCCGCGCACCTTGTACACCATACGCTGAACGCGTACTGAGCCACTTGCACCACCTACGCTCCCTGCACGCCCTGCGCACCCTACGCCACCCGCGCAACAGGACGAGCACCTGTGCACGAAACTGGTTGCGCCACTGGGCGTGCACCTGGTCGCACAACCTGGGCCGCGTACCTGGCTGCACAACCTAGCCTGCGCAACCTGGTCGCGCAACCTGGCAGCGCGTCTGGCCGCGCCAGTAGCTCGCGTAACAAGTGCAACTTAAGCGCACTATGCACCTAGCAACGATGCTGGCGTGCTAAGTGCAAAGTGCGCCAACAAAATGCCATATTACGCCTCATGAGCCCATGAGCCCGAGTCCGAGTCGCTAATCCCCTACGGGGCTTAGCTTCCATGGAAATAAATTTTCCAAGAGGAAAAAAGCATGAATGCTTTCAATTATTTATTTACCTTTTTCCCATTAGAAAAATAATCCCACATGGCACACCCATGTGCACCTCCACACCACATGTGTATCTCTAAAATAGCATGGCTAATATATAGAGATATAACTCCTTTGGCCTAGCCGATGTGGGAGTAAAATTCCGAATGAAAAAGGCCAAAACCCAATAATCCCCCATATATCTCTATATATGGATATAAGTGTTCCCCCACAGTAACTGTCCATCATGCATTAGGAAAGTTTTTACTGACGACTTGAATCTTTTCGCATGGGTCAAACAACAGACTATAATACAAGAATGGACTAAGATTTAATTCTACATCATAGCTGAAATTCTTTCCACTCACATAATGTAGTTATATGTGCTTCTGGCTACATATTAAAGGCCATGTGCCAGCCTAGTTTCATCGTATAATTTTGGGCGTCTACAAGTTTACCATCAAGAGACGGCTTGATATCTCTTTGTCTATACACTATAGGTGATTCATTATAAAGAGACATGGCATGAAGCACTTTGTGCTTTCCTTGCGGTGCTACGTCGCTATGACATGGCTTAAAGCCGAGGCCTTACCCCGTAACGGGAACCTCATCGTAGTGTCAAACTACTGTAGCATGAGGCTACCGCCTCTTTGTAGTGCCAAACTATCCAGCATGAATCCTTAGGCTCCCTTGCGGTGTTACGCTGCAGCGACATGGCTTGCAAGATCGAGGCTTTATCCCTAATCGGGTACCTCATTGTGGTGTCGTGCCACTGTAACATGAGGAACTCCTCCTCTTTTTAGTACTGACTACACCCCTCTTTATTTTAATATACAGCATTAGGCTAACTGTATATTTGCGGTGCTACGCCGCTGTGACTTGGCTAGCAAAGCCGAGGCGTTACCCTATGCCTGGTGTCACCCTCACTTTTCCAAGTTAGGGGTAAAATGGTAATTTTCCATTTTATATTATTTTTGGGAATTTTATTTCATGAATATTAATATTTAATTATTATAGGAGTCGGGTTCGGGACTCCGGGGAATTTCGACTTGAGTTGTATTTAGCATGTTAATTAACCATGGCCCACCAAACTAAACTTTTAGGTTTAAGAGTTTGGACTAGTCCTCCATGAGTAATTAAGCTTAATTATGATTTTTATTTAATTTTAGCAATTTTCAAAACCAAATTTGAGACTTAACTTAGCCTAGAAGACAAGGGAGGGGCAAACTTGTAATTACAAGTGCCCCTACCCTTGCTCCCATGGCCGGCCACATTAGGCCACCCCTCCACCTCTCTTTGCTTCACCATTAAGTCTTCTCTCTCTCTCTCTCTCTCTCTTCATTTCTTTCTTTCCAACTTCTTCTTCTTCTTCCAAATCTGCACATAGGTATGCTCTCAACTCTCATAAATTCTCATTTTGCATTTATTCTTTCACATTAATTGTAGAGGAGACTATTCTCTACAAGTTGACCCTAGCCTTTGTAGGTTTCCTTAAATTCTAGTTTAGGGATTTATCATGGTTTTACCCCTTTTTAGAGAGGTGTATGTATATTTATATATATGTATTTGTGTGTGTATAGAGGAGAGTGGTAGTGGTGTTATGAGTGTGTATTTGTGTGTGTGTAGAGGAGAGTGGTAGTGGTGTTATGTGTGTGTATTTGTGTATAAGTGTGTGTGTCCATATATATATATATATATATATATATATATATAAAAAAAAAAAAAAAAAAAAAAATATATATATATATATATATATATATATATGTGGTTGTGAGTGTATATATATATATATATATATATATATATATATATATATATATATATATATGTATGTGTGTGTGTATATGTATATACACATGTAGATATGTATGTGTGAGTGGGTGTATTTACATATATAGAGAGGAGGAGGAATGAGGAAAATGTTGAGTGTTATATATATATTAGAGAGATCGAGAGGGAGATTAGAGAGGTTTAAAGAGGGAATTAGAGAGGAAGAAGAGTGGGAGAATGGAGGAATTTGTGAAGGGGAAAGGGAGAGCAGCCAAGGCAGCAGGGGGGTGCTCCCTTGCCCCCCCCCCCCCCACAGCAGCAGTAAAACAGCAATAGCAGCAGCAGCAGCTAGCAGCAGTAGGAGCTGCAGTAGCACCCCCAAACCACCCCGTTTAGCCCCTAAGACCCCCACCTAAATACCTATATATATATACATATATATACCCTATTTATTAGCTCTATATAACCCTAATTAACCCACTAAAATAGCCCAAAAACTAGTCCTAAGTGAGTGTGGGAAATGGGTGTTGGGAGTGTGTGGTTTAAGGGTTGTGTGAGTTTTAGTAGAGGGGTGAATTTGAGTTCCGTGATTCGGAACGCGTCGAAACTTGGAGGGGACTTAGCAAATGTGATTTAGATTTTGTGGGTAGGCTCCTGAGTTGGAATCGGGGTTGCGTGTGGGATTAGGGAGATGGTATCGCACCGTACCATCGCGTATCTTGAAATATTCAAGATAACGGGTAATCGGGCGATTCGGACCGTAAGATGGACTGGATGTCCACTTACCCTAGGAAACTTGGTAGGTAATGGTTGTATAGGCTAGTACCCTACTACCCTAGGAAGCACAGAGTGGAATTCCTAAGGGAAGGCCACTTGGCGTCAAGTTAGAACGGTTTAAGGGTAAATGTTAAGGGGTAATCGGGTAAATTCAAGATACGGAGTTCGGGTATTCGGATTGACTTGAAACTTGGGTGACTTGAAACTTGGGTAGCTTGTTGGTACACCCTACAAATGTCATATTTGAACCAACTTTGGATCGGTTGACCCAGAGTTGACTTTTTACCTAAAAGTCAACCGTGAGTCAACACTTTGTCTAGATTTGACCCAATCCAAACCAGAGTTGACCAGTTGACCAAAAGTCAACTGTTGGTCAACATTTGACCAGTTTGACCTAAGATTGACCTAGAGTTGACCAGAGTTGACCAGGGTTGACCAGTTGACCAAAAGTCAACTGTAGGCCAACTCTTGATCCCGTTTGACTTTCTTCGACTTGTTTTGACTTGCGATGACTTGGTCTGACTTAGATTGACTTGATATAACTTGATTTGACCTAGAATGACTTGACAGGACTTAGTGCGACTCAGTGAGACCTAGTTTGACCTATATTTCATATCATTCATTGTGAATCATTCTTAAACTTGTTTAAACCTAAATTAACATACAATATCTCATCTTTAGGTTTCTGATTACCGCTCTGAGCATTGATATACCCTACAGCTCAGGACAACAGGCGAGTACATTCACTGATAGTTTTCATTGTCTTGATATCTGCTATATCCGATTCAGTCGTAGTGTCTTACTTGATTCTCAGTCACGATAGTTCACGGACTAGTACACGTTGGATCATGACATGAGATATTGTTCCTAGATTTTTGGGTATATTGGTACACTTCCTGTCTTGTTTCCTGTACTTGTATAGACACCAATTTCTAAGGGGATTTGCTACCCTCTTACGGAATCACATGCCATGACATGTCATGTCCAGATCCATTGTACTATTCGAGGATGGAGAAATATTAGGGGCTATGTGATCCAAGCCACCCTGTCACTATTCATGTGCTCGTGCCACTCTTCCCTCACGAAGGGTGTAGCGAGATCCTTTTGCCTTGTGCTCGTTATCCAGGTTGGCCGACATGACTTTCCGTTGAGGTCACCGTGGATTGCCGGGCCAAGTGGATAGCCTGTCCTGTCACTTATCCCAAGCCGATCACATATCGTTCTAATAATTCATGTCACATTTTATATTTACTTTATCTTATCGTATATCCTGCTCTGTTCTACATTCAGTACTTCCTTTCCATGCCTGATATACAGTTACTCACATGCTCTACATGTCTTTACATTGTACCTTGATTAGAGACTAAGTTCTGCTCGGGAGAAGAGTTACAACCCCGATCCTTGTTTGGTTTAAGGGTTGTAACTCGGCTTCTGAACGGTTCCCAAGTCTTCATATATCTTTGTCTTGTAGTTCATTATACTGTCTCTTATAGAATTTGTCAATTCAAATGGAACTGCTGTTAGTACTTGTACTTGCTCATTTTTCTGACAGGATACCGTTATGATATATTACAGATGATTCTGAGTCGGACTGCTCGACCTATTATGGGCTCGAGTCAGATGGAGTAGCCCAGGACCGTGGCCTTATAATAGAGCCACTAGATTTTGTACTCCCGGAGTAGTATAGATTAGCTAGGTTTGACTGGACTGCGATCCAGCTAGCTTTATCAGACTGTAGCTTCTATATTATATTTTGAGACCCTGTGATGTTGTATATATCTAGGCTTGTATTGGACACTCGACTTATTTACTCTTTCATCTATCATATGTTCTCTTTCTGAGCTATCTACCTTAGTTTTATTCTGTGATTGAGACTGTATTGATATGTCACCTCCATTCGGAGAGTATATACTGTACAGGTACCTTTATACTGTTAGTCGTAGTATTTACAGACGTTATATACAGCGTTCTACCGCCGATACTACGGCGTAGGCTGGACGTACCCACGTGCTCGTGCCCCTCATAAGGATGCGGGTCGTGACACCTGGGAACCTCATGGTGTAGAGTAGCATGGAGTTTCACTCCTTGTAGTGCTGTTCTACCGTGCTTCCTGTAAAGCACACCAGGGATTCACTCTGCCTGAGAACTCGTTAAGGCATTTAAGCCAACCTTCCCACAGGATCTGTTTTTCGCAGAAAACAATAGTAGACAACAATGGTTGTAGGTCCGTAACCTCTCCATGCCCAATAGAACATCTACCCACTATTCCTGATATTCTTTCGATTATTGGTCCTCCCTTGAACCAAAATCTAGATGCCTAGTAGATTTTTCTTTGAACTAATAGCATAAAACTTAATGGTAGGAATACAATAATACAATATCAGAATGCCTTCAAGTCCATTTTACAAGCTGTGTCGTCAACCAGCTGGCACTTGAGGTCCTTGGTGAACGGATCCGCCAGGTTCTCCTGACTACGAACATCAATTATTGCAATAACACCTCTCTTGATAAGATCGTGTACTACTCTGTGCTTCAACCGTACAGTCCTTTTCTTTCCGTTGAAGAGGTCATTTGATGCTACCGCCGCAGTCTCCTGGTTGTCGTAGTATATCGGTATCGCCGGTATTTCTGCTTTCAATACTTTTTGCATTCACCCCCCTCCAAACCACATTTTTTATATATAGGTCCCTCCAAACCACTTTTTGCATTCACCCCCCTCTTTTATATTTTTTCATTGTATTTTTTTATATAGTTTCCTCCAAACACAACAAAATAAAGTTGTTCTTAAATTTTTTTTTTTTTTTTTTGCATTTTGTAGGACCTTTTGCATATAGATCCCTCCAAACTTTGATGTATTCCATTATTCTTAATAAAAATAAAATTAAGGTTGAAAACGTCCACGTTTTTTGTTTGCATTGTGTATGATGTTTCCATTTTTTTATTAACAATAATGGAATATATCAAAGTTAAGTCCTACAAAATGCAAACAAAAAATAATATTTTTTTTGTAAGGACAGCTTTATTTTGTTGTGTTTTGAGGGACCTATATGCAAAAGCAATGTTAAAAGGATAACAAATAATAAGAAAATAACATAAGGATTTTGGAGGGATATGTAAAAAAAATATGCTAAGGGAAAAACTTTAACGGCACAAGTCACGTCAGTAGTAAAACGTCCTTAGGAAGGGCGTTTTCTTCTGACACATCAGTGGCGTTTTCCTTTATATATATATATATATATATATATATATATATATATATATTGTTAGTCTATTTGCAAACAATCGATGGAAAAACTCAGTTGCAATCCCTAAGAAGAGATGCAAAGAATGCAGTTGCAATCCCTAAAAAGAGATGCAAATAATGCAGTTGCAATCCCTAAAAAAGAGATGCAAATAATGCTGATTGCGTAGCCTAAACGATTAAAAAATCGAATCGCGTTTGCAATAGCGGTTTCTCGAAGGCAACAAGAGATGATCAACAACAGTTGAGTCTCAGATTCTCGAAGGCAACAGAAAGAAGAAGGAAGAAGAAGAGCGGATCTCGCTGGGGTGTTGAACACCGGCGCTCAAAGCTATACCCGCAGTACGGATAAGCTCCCAGGAACCAGCAAGTTCAGGAGAACTTCTGGAACGCTCGTAAGTCAATATTTGAGACTTGAACGGGCTTCCTGGACTTAACAGACTCCCTCAACTCTCTTTTTGGTGCATCTTTCAAAGGAGGCCAAGGGGCTCTATTTATAGAGTGGAGTTGAGACTTCACCTCTTCTCCTATCCGATGTGGGACTAAAATACCAATACTCAAAAATAGAGTTTGATATTTTAGATCATCCCACAATCAGCATAGAAGTGTGCCAGTCCACGCCTACCCCCCGAACCCTCCCGTGCATGCACGAGACATCTTGGAGTCCGCGTCCGAGTCCGAGTCCGCACAACAAAAATTAACTTGCATCCTTGTTGGATTTAATCCTTTTTCCTTCTAGGAAAATACTTCCACATGGCACAAACTTGTGCCCCACTACACCTCAGGTGCACACCTCAACACAAGCAATGCATTATATTGAGATACTCACCATTTGGTGTAGCCGATGTGGGACTATCTTTTCTAGTCCAAAGGCAAAAACACCAACAATCCCCCACATATCTCAATATATGGGTTGAGCGTTCCCCACAGTGATTGTCCATCATGCATTAGGAGAGATGTCGCTACGACTTGAATCTTCCCGCATAGGTTAAATAACAGCATGATACAAGAATGGACTAAGCCTTGAATTCTGCACCATAACTGCAATTCTTCCTACTCACATAGTGACATCAACTGTGCTTCTGGCTGCACATTGAAGGCCTTGTGCCAGCCTGGTTTCAGTGTATAATTTTTGGGCGTCTACAAGTTTACCCTCAAGAGACGGCCTGATATCTCTGTCCATACACTATAGGTGAGTTCTATATAAAGAGTCATTGGCATGAAGCATTACGCTTCTTTGCGGTGCTACGCCGCTATGACATGGCTGACAAAGCCAAGGCATTACCCCTACCTGGGAACCTCATCGTAGTGTCATACTACTGTAGCATGAGGTCTCAAGCCTCTTTGTAGTGCCAAACTACCCAGCATGAAGCCTTGCGCTCCCTTGTGGTGTTACGCCACTATGACATGGCTTGCAAAGCCGAGGCTTTACCCCTACCTGGGTACCTCATCGTGGTGTCATGCCACTGTAACATGAGGACACCGGCCTCTTTGTAGTGCTGCCTACATCTCTTTATTACGATTATGCAACATTAGGCTACCTGCCTATATGCGGTGCTACGCCGCCTGTAACTTGGCTAACAAAGCCGAGGCATTACCCCTACCTGGGAACCTCATGGTGGAGTCACCCCACTGTAGCATGGAGTTGTAACACTCCTTTGTGGTTGTTGCGCCACCATGCTTCCTGTAAAGCATAACAGACCTTCACTCAGTCTGAGAACTCATTAAGGCATTATGCCATCCTTCTCACAGGATCAATTTTCCGTAGAAAATTCATAGTAGACAACAGTGGTTCTGGGTCCGAAACCCTTACATGTTCCGCAGAACAAGTGCCCACTGTTAACTAATATTTTTCCAGTCAATAGTCCTCCCTTGAATCAAAAAATTAGATATCTGGTAGATTTCTCTTTGAACCAATAACATAAAATTTATTGATAGGATTATAATGACACAATATTAGAATGCCTTCAAGCCCATCTTCCTTGCTGTGTCCTCGACCAGCTGACGCTTGAGACCCTTCGTGAACGGATCCGCCAGGTTTTCCTGACTCCGAACATCGATCACTGCAATGACGCCCCTTTTTATGAGATCGTTCACTGCTCTGTGCTTCAACCGTACAGTCCTCTTCTTCCCGTTGAAGAGTTCATTTGATGCCACTGCTGCTGCCGCCTGGTTGTCACAGTATATCGGAATCGCCGGTATCTGAGCCCCAACCATTGGAAGGTCATACATGAGCTCCCGAAGCCACTCTGCTTCATCTGCTGCAGCGTCCAATGTAAAGAATTCAGATTCCATGGAGGAGCGAGATAACATAGTCTGCTTCTTCGACTTCCACGATATAGCAGCTCCACCCATGGCGAACACATATCCACCTGTGGAATATTCGCTCTCCACCTCTGAACACCAGCTAGCATCACTGAAGCCTTCCACTACTGACGGATCTCCGCTGTAGTATAGTGCATATGTCTGAGTCTTCTTGAGATATCTCATAACACGCTTCACAGCTTTCCAATGCTTTACGCCTGGATTGCTCGTAAATCGACTCAACATTCCCACTGCAAAGGCTATGTCAGGCCTTGTGGCAGTAGTAGCGTACATCAAACTTCCGATGACGCTAGCGTACTCCAACTGCCTGACGCTCTCCTTCGAATTTGGCTCCAGTTTCAGATCACTCCTGTACGGTGTATCAATAATAGGAAGATCTTGATACCCGTAGCGAGAGAGCATCTTCTCAATGTAATGAGACTGTGACAGCGCTATTCCAGTGCCTGTCCGGATGATCTTGAGCCCCAAGATTACGTCGGCATCCCCCAAGTCCTTCATGCTGAACTTGGTCGAGAGGAATTTCTTTGTCTCTGTGACGCAGCTTAAATCCGTACCTAGGATTAGCATGTCGTCCACGTATAGACAAACGATTACTCCTCTTCCGTCAGCAAACTTCGTATAGACACACTTGTCTGTTTCACTGACCCTGTAGCCATTTGACCTTATCACCTTGTCAAACTTCTCATGCCACATTTTGGGAGCTTGCTTCAAACCATACAGAGACTTCATCAACTTGCAGACTTTGTCTTCCAGACCTCTGACGACAAAGCCTTCTGGTTGTTGCATGTAGATCTCTTCGGTCAGCTCGCCATTAAGGAATGCCGTTTTCACATCCATCTGATGTATCACCAGCTTGTGTATTGCTGCTAAAGCAATTAACAATCTGATAGTTGTCATCCGAGCTACTGGAGCATAAGTGTCAAAGTAGTCGATCCCCTGCTTCTGAGCAAACCCCTTGGCCACTAGCCTGGCCTTGAACTTGTCAATGGTTCCATCTGCTTTCATCTTCTTCTTGAAGATCCATTTGCATCCGATGGGTCTTGCTCCTTCTGGTAGGTCGACCAATACCCATGTGTTATTGGAGGTGATTGAGTCAATCTCGTTGTCAATCGCCTCCTTCCAGAATATAGCATCTCTGGTCTTCATCGCCTCATCATAGGTAAGCGGATCTGCTTCCACATGATAGGTGACGAAGTCATCTCCGAAGTCTTTCGGCCTCCTCGCTCGCTTAGTTGACGGCTCAGCGAGTTCTGGTTCAGCTGGTGTCTCCTCGACAACAACTCCATCTTGGACTACTGGTTCGATAAAGATCTCTGTCTGCTCCGCACCCTCATTATTCTCCGGAATGTCCGCGAGAACAATGTTCTTGTGCCTTGCAAACTTTTCTTCAAAATATTCAGCATCGCGAGATTCGATGATATGATTTGACTCGATATCAAAGAATCTCCGAGCATCACTCTTCTCGGCATACCCCAGGAAGATCGCCTTAGTAGTCCTTGTCCCCAGCTTTTGAATCTTTAGATCCGGGAGCTTCACATAAGCCAGGCACCCCCACACTCGAATGACATTCAGGTTGGGTCTGACTTTGAACCAGAGTTCATGAGGAGTTATGTCGGAAGTTGCATACGGCACTCTGTTCAGAATGAAAGTGGCCGTTAATGCAGCTTCTCCCCAATAGCACTTTGGGAGACCCGCAGTCAACAGCATAGAATTCATCATCTCTGTCAACGTTCTGTTCTTCCTTTCTGCTACTCCGTTGGATTGTGGAGAATACGGAGCCGTCGTCTCGTTGATGATTCCATGTTCTTTGCAGAATGATGAGAATTCATGAGACCTATATTCCCCACCTCGATCACTCCTCAGCCTCTTGAGTTGTTGTCCAGTTTGCCGTTCAGCCTCGGCCCTGAACTCCTTGAACTTCTCGAATGCTTCGTCTTTAGATTTGAGTAAATAGACGAAGGCATACTTGGAGAAGTCATCGATGAAAGTAATGAAATACTTCATCCCGGCCTTTGTAGAGAATTGTTTGAAGTCACAGATATCTGAGTGAACCAACTCCAGAAGATCTGTGCTTCGATGGACCCTGTGGAAGGGTTTCCTAGTGATCTTCGTCTGAGCACATATCTCACATTTCTCTACCTTACCCCCATACTTGGAGATAAGTCCTAGACTAGACATTTTGTTTATTCGCTTACAATGAACATGTCCTAGTCTATTATGCCACAACTCAAGAGAGTAATTCAAACTAGTGATAGCATTGACATTATTATGCTGGGTTACAACAAGCTGAATTTTGTACATTCCTTCAGTCTGAAAAGCTTTCCCGAAGAAAGTACCCTTCTTGGACATCACCATTTGGCCAGCATTGATGTCCATCCTCAAGCCTGCGTTGCAGAGCAGGCTCCCAGAGATCAGGTTCTTTGCGATTGCAGGAACATGCTTCACACCTTGAAGCGTCAGAATGTTCCTCGATGTAAGCTTCAGCTCCACCGTCCCGATCCCCAGTACTTCAGCTTGTGCCTGGTTCGCCATCATGACTTTCTCGGAAGTAGGCTCATAGGAGACGAACCAGTCCTTGTCTGAACAGACATGACATGTCGCGCCAATGTCTATCCACCAGTCCAAGTCTGCCCCCACAGTTGCAACCTGTGCTATCATGGCAACCTGATTAGTAACCAAAGAAACCTTGTTAGGCTCACCTTGCTCTTTGGGCTTGGACTTGCATTCACTTTTATAGTGACCCTTCTTGCCACAGTTGAAGCAAGTCACATGGGACTTGGACTTCTGTTGCTTGAATCCTGGACCCTTCACTTTCAGATTCGAGAAGTCCTTCTTCTTGTGGTGAGAAGCCGCCTGCTTCCCTTTGTTCTCTCTGGTGGCTTGAACCAGATTCGCCGTTGCTAGTTGCTTGGACAGGGTGTCCAACTTCTATTGAGAGCGCATCTCGTCCTCAACATGAATCTCGCTGAGGAGATTATCCAGGCTAATCTCCATCTTCTTCCTATGCATCCTTGCATAGATGTTGCTCCATCCTGGAGAAAGTTTTGCCACGATCCCTCCAACGACGAACTTGTCGACGAGGGGCATGCTATCGTCCTCCAGTTTCTGGCGCAGCTTCAGGAACTCTTTCACTTGGGGCAGCATGGTCTTCTCGTCTTCAAAGACCCATTTGTGGTATTTTTCAACCATGAACATCTTCGACCGGGCCTCGTCGTCGTCATACAGCTTCCCCACGGACTCCCAGATCTCTTTGGCAGAAGTCCTCTTTGTGTAGGACTCGGCCAGAGAGTCTTCCATGGAATTCAGGATCAGCAGCCTGCATATGCTGTTATCCTTTTTCCACTTCGTCTGCTTGCTCGTAGCAGCGGCCAGAACAGCAGCAGATCCTGTTGCTGGAACGATTGGTTCTTCCTCATCCAACACGTGATCAACATCCACGAGTTGAAGGTTCAGAGTCACCTTTCGCTTCCAGATCTGGAAGTGTTCGCCGTCGAATTTCTCCAACTTGTTAAAGCCGGTATCGACAAGCGAAGCACGAGTGTTTTCCATCGAATCGTATAGCTTTGAGATTGTTAGTCTATTTGCAAACAATCGATGGAAAAACTCAGTTGCAATCCCTAAGAAGAGATGCAAAGAATGCAGTTGCAATCCCTAAAAAAGAGATGCAAATAATGCAGTTGCAATCCCTAAAAAAGAGATGCAAATAATGCTGATTGCGTAGCCTAAACGATTAAAAAATTGAATCGCGTTTGCAATAGCGGTTTCTCGAAGGCAACAAGAGATGATCAACAACAGTTGAGTCTCAGATTCTCGAAGGCAACAGAAAGAAGAAGGAAGAAGAAGAGCGGATCTCGCTGGGGTGTTGAACACCGGCGCTCAAAGCTATACCCGCAGTACGGATAAGCTCCCAGGAACCAGCAAGTTCAGGAGAACTTCTGGAACGCTCGTAAGTCAATATTTGAGACTTGAACGGGCTTCCTGGACTTAACAGACTCCCTCAACTCTCTTTTTGGTGCATCTTTCAAAGGAGGCCAAGGGGCTCTATTTATAGAGTGGAGTTGAGACTTCACCTCTTCTCCTATCCGATGTGGGACTAAAATACCAATACTCAAAAATAGAGTTTGATATTTTAGATCATCCCACAATCAGCATAGAAGTGTGTCAGTCCACGCCTACCCCCCGAACCCTCCCGTGCATGCACGAGACATCTTGGAGTCCGCGTCCGAGTCCGAGTCCGCACAACAAAAATTAACTTGCATCCTTGTTGGATTTAATCCTTTTTCCTTCTAGGAAAATACTTCCACATGGCACAAACTTGTGCCCCACTACACCTCAGGTGCACACCTCAACACAAGCAATGCATTATATTGAGATACTCACCATTTGGTGTAGCCGATGTGGGACTATCTTTTCTAGTCCAAAGGCAAAAACACCAACATATATATATATATATATATATTTCGGTAACGAAAAGTAACGGAGGCAACGGAGGGATGGGAAATAAATAATTTTAAAAGAAGAACGTCCTTAGAAAGTGCGTTCTTGTACTTTATATATAATTTTGAAAAATTTTATGCTTTGGGTGTAATTTTATAAATATTTAATGTTCTACGCGAAAATTTTCGTAATAAATTCCGCTGCCAAGTTATTGTTCCCTCTTATATAAGTTATAATATTTGGTAAGTAACTAATGATAACGACCTACCACTTATCTTTCACTAAATTTGAGTTGTCCAAATTTTTACCACTTTAGATTGGGATTTAGCCAACACTTTGAGAAGTTATTGTATGGGAATTTGGAACAAGTTCATGTATATTGAAATTTTTGTTACCCCATGTTCCTTAACTTCTCTTGCACCAAACTTTTTTTTTTTTTTTTGAGAACTGATACGAGTTCCTCAAAATTTCCTATGTTTTTTACTCAAATAACCAAACCGTCTATTATGATATAGAACTGTCAAGTGAACAGGGCCGGCCGGACCAAGCCGGCACAAATTTTGGGTGGGCCGTACCAAGCCTCTTGTGCCCATGAACTGTAGCAGGTCGGGTCGGGCCGGGCCGGGCCGGGCTATGGGTGGAAAATTTCATCCAGCCTGACATGAGACGCAAGGTACGGTAGGCTTCGGGTCGGGCCGTGCTAGGTCTCGATTGACACGTGACAAATTTGGACATTCATTTTTCGTTATTCTCCTCAAAATTTATGTATATTAATTTTTCAATCATTTTTAATAAAAAAAAAAAAAAAATTGAACATCCAACATGTTTTCATATATGTTTCTCAACAATCACATGTATTTTAGGTAGATTAACATAACATAATAACATGATTAAGTTTTCTAAATATTAGTTGCAATCATTTTTCTGATATAAAAAGTACTTCATTCTTATCTATTTGGGTGCTTCGAGCCAGGCCGGGCCGTACCGGCTTGGACTTCGGACCGGACTGGGGCTATATATGGGCGGCTATACGTGGTCCGTCGTGACCAATATACGGGACCGGACCGGCCGAGCCCACAATTAATTGTGCCGGACCAACACATAAGCCCATTTTTTGAGTCAGACTCGGGTCTGTGCTGGGCCGACTCTACCTAATTGACAGGTCTCGTTACGAAGGAGCATGTAAAACTGTGTCATATATCACATGAAAGTAAAGTCCGTACTGACTATTGTTCTTGTCCTTTCTAAGTTCTCAAAAATGTTTTATACACCAAAAATTAAACCTTAAAAACTACTCACAGATTTTCTAAATTTTTGGCCAAGTTCCAGTAACCCAACAACCCAAACTTTCCGCAAGTGTATGAAATATAAATTAATTTCTCTGTCTAATAGTTAGATTGAAGCTATGGGTAGCCAAACAACTGTTCTAACTGTGGGTGCCATATTGCAAAAATATTTTTGATTTATATAAAAGCTATTTTACAAATATTTATTCATAATTCAATATGATTTATAATTAATAAAAGCTATTTAGCTAACACTGTTGGAGTTCTTCATGTTTTAATTTTAGCTAAACCAATTTTTTTGTTCAATACTGTCCAAACCTATAGCTAGCAAACTCCAACCATGCTCTTACATGGTTAAACCACCGTGACATTAGAAGCTGAAAATATCCAGTTTTTCTAAACTAACTTTATATTAAAAAAAAAAACTCGAATGTCAATTTATCAAACAATTTGACAAAATAATTTTTTTTCAAATAATAATAATAATAATAATGAGGTAACTAGTTGAATAACTTTACTGACGTTTTTTTCGAACGGTCAAAAACGACAAATCAAAACAAGATCATTTAAAGCCAAAATAAAAAAAATTGTTAGAATAATAAAATATATTTAGAATAAATAGCAATTAAATTAGTTGGTATCATACTAAATGACTCTCTTAATACATTTCTTGATGTATGATTGAATAATTTTGGTTATTTAAACTTTCTATATATGTATGAGTAGGTGTATGCCCTTTTGGGACCGTCTTTCTAAAGTTATTACTTGTTACTACGAAGAACTTAAGGAGGTCTCTAGAGCATCTTTGGATGTATTTTTTTAGTAAGAATTATTTTGTATAAGTGTATCAGGTTCAGACATAATTAGATTTTTGGCTTTGGATTTGTTCGTTTTAGATTTTGAATATTCGAACTTTTTTAGTAATACGTTTTGTTACTGGATTTTAATGACAGATGTTCATTACTAAAATTTATCACTAATAGTTCGAATATCTAAAATCTAAACGAATAAATTCAATACCTAATGTCTAATTAGATCCTGAGTCTGATACGGTAATAACTTACGGAACTTGTTGAGAGATCCACCCTCTGGGCCGGCCCTGGTTAGAAGGGAGGCAGCAACAATCGAAACATTGAGAAGCTGACAATTCTCTGCCACTTTGATGTTTTCAAGCCCTTCTACACCCAACGTTTCCGTGCTAAAGCTTTTGATGATGCCGAAATGACCACCACCAGCACTGTTTAAAAGCTCTGATAGATCGAGAGCACGATGGAACCCACATCACAATGATCACATGATGGTCTTCTCTCCACTGGTGCACAAACGGGACTTTGATGGGATTGTGAACTGACGTCCTGTTGCAACTGGAATTATTGTCATGCCAACGATGCTAGTTGGATTCAAGCTGTGACTTGGGCCGGGCGACCCGGTCTCCGGCTTGGATCCGACCCGGTCAAAACAGGTCTGTGTCGGTCCGAGTCCGTTTAGCGACCTGGACTTCGGTCCACTAACCCAACGGATCTAGGCCGGATTGCACCTCTGGACCCGCAAGTCCGGACCGGTCCGGTCCGTTTTGACCACGGGTCTGGGTCGGCCAAACCTGTAGAATCCGACCGTACTGGTCCAGTTCAGGCTCGATCAGGCCCCGATCCATCTGATTTACCCTCATTTTTATGGCTGTTTTTTGACAATTTTAAGGATATATTTGATCATTTTGCTAAAAATGACCAAAAAATATCCTTATAACAACTATATTTTGAGGGTAAAATATATCATTTTGTATCAAAAAAATCTATAAATATGCCATAAATCTTCAAAATTAATCACACAAATAATTTTTTTCTCTTACAATTTTTACAAGCAATCTAGTGTGAAGAGAAGATTTATATCATGGACAATGTTCAACTATCACAGCAACCACAAGATCAGCAACCGCAAGATCAACGACCGCAACCTCAACACGCATCGCAAAAAGAGTTTGAATCATGATCGAAAATTTGGCATCATTTTTACGAAGTTTACAATGAGCGTGCAAATGACGATACCGAAAAAAGATACTACAATAAAGTTCTTGTTCAAACTTTGCATTGTAGGAAGCGATTCAAATGGGACCATAACGATGGTACGGAGAAGCTACGCAGACATTTAAAATCCGATATAGATATCTAGTAATCTTATATTAGTCATTAATTACAGTTTATATACTAGTAATCTTTTTTAGTCATTAATTTTTAAATTATGCACATCTTGTATTAGTCATTCAATTCATGTTTCATTTAGCAAATAATTGTGCAAATTTTCAAAATTTTATTATACATGTACATTTTTTTTATAAAATTTTCTAAACATTAATAAAAGTATTTTTAAATTATACTAATTTAAATTGTACTAATTTTTATTTTTAAAAGTTTATTACATTTTTTAGTCTGATTATACTAATTTAGTTTTTTAAATTATACATTTTTAAATTATACTAATTTAAATTTTCTTTTAGAAAACTTTTTAAAAAAACACTTTTTTGAGAAAAAAATTTCATTTCATTTCATTTATTTAAAAAAAATTAAAACATATAAAAACTTTTGGTTTTCTTGAACTAAACCCGACCGGCCGGTCCAACCCTGAAACGGCCCGACGCAGGTCCGGTCCAGCCCGGTCCGGTGCAAGCCCGGTTCAGCCCGGCCTGATAAACCGGGTCATGGGTCCAGACTGGGTTCGTGGTTCATCAAACCGGGCCGATCAGAACCGGCTAGTCTCCCAATCCGGACTAAATCCGATTCGGCCCAGACTCGATCAAATTCGATTAAAACCGGGTTTGGATCGGCCCAACCCGGCCCAAGTTACATTATGAAGTTGGATGGACTAGCACTCAAATTTTGAGACAAAGGTTTCTACAAACTTTCGAGTAAATTTTGCGAACAATTTCCATTGCTCTTGGGCTTGTTTGGTTGCGTGAAAGAGGACGCGTAAATATAAAAGTCGGTAGGACTAGAGAGAGTGAATTTCAAGTGTTTGGTCCACCACCAAAAGTAAAAAAAATATAAATTTGGAACCATTATTATATTCCAATTCTTGTTTTCCAATTTTAGTTTTTGTTTTCTATTGTCCTAAATAAAAATAATAATGATATTTATACCTTCAAATTGTTTCTTCAAATCATTCTTCCTTATCTGACAAATAACACTACTCATTAAAAAGGATCTTTCTACTTCCGTTCATTTTTAATTAAAAGTGGACGAAAGTTAAACTTTTTGTTTCAATTTTTATTTTTTAATTAAGATATGAAATTGTTTTTAATATTAAGTATTAATTTTCTAAAAATTAAATAATTAGTATACATACTTATTTTATAAAGTTATATACATATTAGATAATTAAACAAAAAAATTCATATGGGGTAAAGATGTTTAACTTAATTACAAAAAAGAGGATAAGTTTAGGGGAATTGCAGATGGGGTAACGGAGCGACAAAGGAGTTGGCGCGCGGCGGGCTGCTTGGAAGCAACAGAAAGGACACGCCACCATTCATGGCGCGTGAGCGAGACGCACCAACACCGGTGGCACGCGCTGGGTGGGACGCGCCATCTCCCATGGAGCGCGCAGGTGGACGCGCCACCAGCTATGGCATGCAAGGCCACGCATCACTCGCGCTGGCGCGCGCTGACAGGATTCTCCTATCGAGGAGCGGGAAAGCTACTGCCAGCCATTGGGGGGTGGGGAGTATGCTTTGGTTTGGGAAAAAGATGATGGTTTGGGAAATATGTGCTTTGAGGGGGGGGGGGGGGAAGCTGATGCTTTGGGGGAGGGAAAGCTGATGCTTTGGGGGAGGAAAAAGCTGACGTAGCAATGGAGACCGTCCTCCCGCGTTGGAGACTCCCCTCCCTCTTCTTCATAAACCCCTAACTTCTTTCTTCTCCTTTACATATTTTTCACATAACCTCTTCTTCTTGTTCTTCATCTTCATCTTCATCTTCCTCTTCTTTCTGTAAGTAATTCTTTTACAAAATTGAATGTAGATTTTATTTGAATGTTTATATTACTAATCGTATTTTTAAAAAAATTTAACAGATGGCTCAACCGAATGACGGACGTATTCCCGGGGGACCGGTTACACAAGTCATCAGAGAGGAACGTGACAATCATATATCTAAGTTGGTTTTTGACGGACAGGTAATAAAAATGGTAACTATCGTTATTATTTATATATTTTACATAAATATAACAAATATAATTTGGTTGTAGCTATATAATTATCCTCCCGAGGCACGAACATGGGAGCATGGAAATTGGAGGATGCAGAGAGGATATCTCAAATGGGAGTTAAATACTGCCCAAAAGGAGTTGTTGCTTTCATTTGGGTTTCAATATCTGGATAAAATTCAAATTTTAGTCCACGATGTGCACCTCATTTTTAGTCTCGCTGAATGTTGGTGGCCTCAACGCAACACTTTTCAATTGTCAGTTGGTGAAATGACAATTACACTTTGGGATGTTACAAATATTTTAGGATTACCTATTACAGGTGAACCTATATATTTTGATACACAGTTAAATCCATCTGAAATAATCAGAAGATATCTAGGCATTATGCAACCATCAGACATAGGAGGAAAGAGTTTTGTCACGGTAACTTGGCTTCGGGGTAATTTTATGGATTTAAATCACACTATCGACGGTCCAGTCGAGGTCGACGATTTAAGGGTACGTATTAATTGTTAAGATTTACTTATCAGTTAATTAATAGCGTGTTAATTTTAATATGTTAGTTTAAATATTTACAGATTCTTCGTTGCACTAGAGCATATTTGCTCTGCTTGTGTTGGGCAATGCTATTTCTCGACGGGCAGGAAAATAGAATAAACGTGCAACTATTACCTTTCTTAGATAATCTAAATGAACCTACTCGTCCACTTAAACAAGAATGACGACTTTCTAGTGTACTAACTTTAACTGTTTGTGCTTTTCCTATGGATTTGGCATATACTCTCCAATTACAATTCTGTTGATCACAAGTATATATAATTTTGTGGGAATTATTCATAGCACTAGCTGAACAACTAAAATTATGCTGAATTGGTAAACTACTTACAAAACTTCTAAATTTTGAACGACTGTCGAATGTTTGTCCTACAAATAATTCAGGAGTATTAGAATTATCAATATCATCATCATCTATCTCATAACCGGTATTTTCAATTAAATCGTCACTATTTTTATTGTCCTCATCATCATCATGTTCATCTAGCAAGGGAGCAATTGTTTGAGAAGAAGAACTAGCACCTGTGTTAACATATTGGTAATTAGAAACAAATTCATCATTAGTTCTATTAGCAAATGATGATACTTGAGTAACATATAAACTAATATTCGATTATTGCGAATTAATCTCAAGAATAAAATTCCATGCTTCTTCACCATCTATCAATAAACATATGGAACAAAAAACAGACTTTAAAATAAATTGGTAACTAATTGAAAAATGCACAAAAATTAAATTGCGTACATTTTCTAAAGTAATATGGCGATAAGTTATAAAAAATTGGGTGTCATCTCCTTCGTAAGATAACCCATTTACTCTACCTCCATGTGAATATACTATTTTAATATTATGATCCATGAGAAAGAAGAAGTTGTTTGAGAATGTTTAGCTAATAGAGAGTCACGTTGCAAGGAGCGAGAGCTTGTAAGAGGGAGAGACTAGCTTCCGTGAGGAGATGGAGCTTCCAAGCATCAGAGAATTGCTTCTGTGAGAGATGAAGAAAGTAATGTATTTGTGTGGAGAGAGAGTTAAACTTAGCAATAAATAGGAAAAGAAAAGAGACGTTGAAATGTAACCGTTGGGATATAGACGTTAAAAAAAGTAGCCGTTGGAAGGGATCTTCTAGACTCCTCTCTTCTCTCCACTGAGCTGCCTCCACCGCGCGCCATTGGGATTGGTGCTTCCATCTAGTGCGCCATGTGGGCTGGCGCATCCAACCTAGCGCGCCATGGGGGCTGGCTCGTCCATCCCAGCGCGCCATGGGCCCTGGTGCGTCCTCCCCCCTCCCGTTCCGACGCTCCAGCACGCCAACTTGATTGTCGTTTCACTACTCCATATACAATTTCCCTAAACTTCTTAATTGTTTTCTACAATTTAGATATAATTCTTTACCCTATATGAAATTTTTTGATAATTAAAATATATAACTAATATGATACCAATATTGTTTAATACATTATAATTATTTAATAAAATATATTAGTTGTTATTGCTTAAACTAAAAAAGTTAATAATTAGAATTAATAAATAATTATTAAATTTAGTTGAATAAATAATTAGTTGGTAGAGAGGTTTAGGGGTAGAAAATAAATAGCACAGAATGTGTGGATTGACAGTTGGCACCCATGTCCATGCCCTCCCAATCTCATTGGTATAGAGGTTTAGGGGTAGGAAATAAATAAAACAAAATGAATCAGGCGGTTGTACCCCAAACAAGATGTTTACATATATTTTGGCTTGATGGGATGGTCGTGCTAATGTCATGATTGTTTTAAAGGATGTCCTATCTAGCCTAGCTCCTCACAGGCTTAACGTCCTAGTAGGTAAATATTATTTTTGAATTGACATGAAAATCCAGAGTCTTCCTTACTTGCGGGACAATTGAAAGCATAGATGTGTCTTTTCATGTATACTAAGTATGAAATACTCTTGTACTGCTTGCAGGAAAGTGTTACTTAGTATGGAGTGCGGTACTACATAAGTATAAAAAAATAGTAACCCAACAAACCCAAAGAACTTTCAACTACAGGTGTCACTCCCGTTTTTTGTTATACGTATTTTCAGTATACGTGTACGAAATTCTGACGTTGCCAGGTGACCCGTGCTTTGACTTGTCTTGCTTAACCTTGTCTTGGTTTAATCTTGACTTGTGGTTTAGTTTTGGTTCGGTTCACTTTGCCCTGGCTTGGCTTGGTTTGGTTTGGTTGGTTTGAGATGAAAAGGGCTGGTATATAAACAAATTTCTCTCTCTCTCTCTCTCCTCCATTATTATCATTTACTTCTCCACCTCTTCTTCTTCTTCTTTTTCATTTACTCCTCCCACCAACCCAAGGCATGTACAACTTGCTCCATGGAGGACATGATGGATCTTTATTTTTAGTTGTTCTATCTTCTTTCCTACATGATTCTAAGCATCTTTAGAACTTAAAATTTTCGGTTTTGATTGATAGATTTTTGTAGACCTAATTTTTAACTTTTTTTTATTTTTCTTGGTTATGATCTCTAAAAACTTGTTATTTCCAAAAGCTAATGGGTCCATGTTGTGGGGAATTCAATTCTACCTAATTTTGGCATTTTAATCGCTTGATTTCGACTTATTTTGAGGGTGTTATGGCATTTCTTGTGTTCATGAGTTTTCCACATCTTCGGTGCTATCGGGATGATGAACAGTGCCATATGCACGCTTCGCGTGCCGAGCGCCCGCGTGCTGCACGTTTCACGTGCCGAGAGCCCGCGCGCTGCGCGTTTTGCGTGCCGAGCGCCTCTGGAGAATGCACAACTATAGGAATCTGATCAAAAGACGATCACTTTATCCCTTGGACGATGTGATATCGAAGACACGAGCCTTTGGAGAATGCAGCAGCACTTTAGCAGGAGATTATGATCACACTTGATGTCTTGTAATTTATTTGAAACCCTATTTATAGAGCTCTTGAAATAACTGTTTAGTAGTTATTCTGGATTGCGCGCACTTCAGATTACGCGCCCCATGTTCACTCGCACAAACGGTTGTACTAACTGCTGTGGACGCGTGGCATCATTTGATTGAGATGTACGTGGTCGTGAGCAGTGTAGTGGACATGTTCTGCGAAGTTAGTGGCTTACGCGCCACGTCACTTTGTCTTGAACACCATTTGAACACTTTGCGCGTGCTTCATCAGGTTGCACGAGGGCGCGATGCAACAACCTGCGCGAGCGGTTTTCACCAACTGCCATAGACGCATGGCATCGTTTGATTGAGATATGCGTGGTCGTGGGCAATATAGTGGCCACGCTCTGTGAAGTTGATGCATGGCTTGTGCGCCACATCACCCTGTTTTAAAATAAGAGTTGATCAAGTGGCGCCAATTCGTCAGGCTGCTCATAGGCACAACTTAGAAACTGGCACCTTTGACTAGGTCTTCTGTACTGTACTGAATAATCCTTGTGCCATTCAGTGACTTGCGCGAACCAGCTGTCAGCATTAATTACATGTTGACAAAGTCTTCTCGAGCGCCACGTTGCGCAGGATTCTAAGGGATTTTTCTTAATCTCCGAGCTGTCAGTTATCAGATAATGATGATGCCGTTACAGCTTCTCGAGGAAGTGCGCCATGTGGCTCTCACGCAACCTGACTCCAGCGTAACCTGGCGTTGGCGCAATCTGAAGCTGCGCAACTTGATTGTTCGGCGCAATATAATGTTTTGGTGCCATCTGATGATCGAATGTTTTAATGGGTGACGCATCTTAATTTTTAGGCTCTACATGACCCCCTTCAAAGTTTTCGAAACTTGAAAATACTTCAGAGTTTTGAAATACTTTGAATTATGCTAGTTTTGTTTGGATTGCGCGAGTCTCAACCGACTCCTCTTTTTGAGCGCAAATTGTGCGATCAACTTTTGAAGCTATAAATATCCATATATTTCAGACTCTTTATTTTTTTTACTGAAGTTCAATTTCTCAAAAACCTTATCTTATCTTCTTCTTCCCAAGCTTTGACTAACATCAAATGGTGCCCAAGAGATCTGCTATCGAAAAGGAAAAGAGTGTTGTCGAGTCTTCTTCTCGCGTTCCACCCACACGCGCACCTCAGTATGCTCCTCCTTCGTCACGACGAGAGACGGCCAACCCGGCCATAGAAGGTGAAATGTTTTTGACAATAAACATCGACCAATCCCTTTTTAGGGTTTGGTTTGATTTTGTTAATATGCACGCATATTCTTTTTAGAATTAGGCATGTTTCCTGACTTGCGCCTCTCTTCTGAGAGTTTGGTTGCTGTCCAGACAGTGTTGTACGCCGTTTCGAGAGTTGTACTTTCTAATTTTGTATAATCAGCTTGGCGTAACTTGAGATGCTGCGCCACACAGATGTTTGTTTCGACAAAAATGTCGCACAACATAAGAATCGGACAGCCCGATATGTCGCGCAACATAGATATGGCGCAATACCAAATGTCGCACAATATGAATGTTGCACAACCAGTGATATCATATATTATGTTTCATTAAACTAGACATTAACTCCTATTTGCTTGTTTTCATATAGTTAATCTCAGAGATGACCCAAATGCTGAAATTTATGCTTCGACCTTCAACGTGTCGGAGTATCGGGAGGATTTATCCCACGTTCAATATCCTCAATATGATCTTCTTGAGTCCCGAAGAGCTATGCTTGCATCTCAAGATAATTCCACTTTATTATGCTTAATGAACGACGAACCTTTGGAAAGTCTGGACAATATCGTCCACAAGAAACCAGCTTTCTTATTTGGAGAGGCGATCAAGAAGACATCCCAGCCCAAAGCGAAGAGAGAAGACAGATTTTATCAATGTGGTGATAGGATCATGTACCTCCCAGAAATGCTGAGACGCGTGTCTTTGTCTCGATACGCATTTTTTAGTTATCTCTGCCGCATGGGATGGGACCTGACCCCGATTCAACAAGCCAGGGTCGGGAGGATATGCTACAGATTGGGTTCACAGAACAAGGATTTGTTCTACAGTACTTCAGAGAGATACAGCTCCCATCTGAGAGGTTTGAAACCAAGCTGTATACCTCCTGAAGATTCATCAATGTTGCTTCCCGTCCGAGTACCTATTTTCGTAAACATGTTTGCAAAAGCTGATGGAAGTTACCCCGATCAGACTATGCGCTTAATGGGCTTAGTGAATCCCGACATGAAGCGATGGAACAGTGTAGTGGTTTGGGTTTTGGATAACTTTAAGGATAAACTCCTTGAATTAGAACTCTATGATCCGATTTGGACCACTACTCATGGCTTTCGTCCAAATGCTCACATGTTTCTGGCTCTGGGTGAAAGATATAATGAGAGGACTGGTACTTTCATGACATCTCACGGGGAAATCGGCTTCGCTCTTCATGAAATGAAGTATCTTTCATATTTGCCAATGGGTGAAAATCCCTATGAAGAATATGTGCCAACGAATGAGGAGTTTGATACTCTCTCTGCAGAGAATCCTAAGATGGTGGCTGTGTTTGAAGAACTGTTATGCCACTATCTAATTTGTTCCCTTTATTACAAAAGTGCTTCCAAAGGGACTTGCTACATTACCAAATGGCTGCCATATTTGTTTCTCGGGCATCCTCATGAAGAAAAGATTGTTGAAAGTCAAGCCTGCAATCCTTGTTTCTTTAAACCGCTCGACTTTAGCGATGTAGAAAATTTAATAGAGAAAACTAAGCACCATGATAATATCTTGGATATAGATTGGTACCCCTTTACTGCTGGTACTAAGATCAAAATTTATCTCAGACAGGGTTATAGAACCATGTCTCAAGAAGCCCAGCTGGCGGGTCTCCTCTCTTTATGGTTAGGGCGGTTTGTGATACCTGGAGCCAGTGCCGTCGACCGATTCCATCGAGGTGTGCTATTTGCCGCAGTACGTCTAGTGTTCGGCTACAAGATGGATCTTCTTTCGACGATGACATGTCGCTTGAATGCAGGCTTGCGTTCTTTTGTTAACACCATGGTGTATGATAAAAGTTCTCAGGACGAATTCCCTTGCTCTAAAATGCCATACACGTATCTATTTGGGTGGGTGCTGTTATATTATCCTGATTTGATGGACCCTGATATGGGTGCAGTCGGCGGTGACTTCATCAGACGGTATTCCAACGCTCGATGGAACATCAATGCACTGTCAGAATGTCGAAGAGCTTTAAACCGAGGGTCTGGATGGAGATTTCAACGTGTTCCTCCTCCTCCAAGATATGAGAATCTCCCTCTACAACTCATGGACCTAGAAGCAGCATCTCTCTGTCTGTCTTCGACTGAGTTCACGTGGTTGAAGACAATTCGCCTTCACATTTAGTTTACCGGTTTGAAGGCGAGTGCTTTCTAGAACCGTACTTACCAAGACGGTTTGCTCGACAGTTTGGTTATGACCAGTTGCATGTAGGTAATGCCACCTCCTGTTTACAGGTTAAGGGTTACCTAATAGACGGTGCCAGAGCTTGGAGATACTACAATACAAGAGGGACTAAGACCATATTCTCGATGCCTCATGTCTCTCATATAGGCCCGCGTATGTTATATACATACGCGAATTTTTATACTTCAGCCAACACTTTCACCGAAAACTTCAATCTGGCTGACAGCTTTGTCAGTGGTAGTCGTTCAAGAGCTGGAGTTCACACTGCACGATCCTTCAGAGATGAAGAGAATCATGAACCCGCTGACGAACCTTTGGAAGCCTTTCTCGTAGGTTTTTGTGATGAAGTCAACGAACCACTAGATGTATCTTTGAAGATACGGAAGGAGAAGTCCCCAGCGAAAGGTCTTGGGAGAAAAAGAAAGACTGGAGAATCATCAGCACCTTCTCATCCTCATGATCTTCCTTCTTCTCCTATGGCTGTAGGAAAGAGAAAGAAAATTACACTGGCCATTGCAGAGTAGTCCACCACCAGGACCACGTGGTCCCAGGCAAAACAGATGCATACCGAAGCATCCTCTGGAGGAGGAGAGGCAACTCCTTCTTCATTTCCAAGAAGCAATCCAGTTGCCCAATGAGAGATTATTAGGGAGCCCAATGTACCAGTTGACCTTGATGAGGTTGAAAAAGAACCTGAAACACCTCTGGTACGTAAGGCCAAAAGGTGATTAATAGTGTCTCCAAAAGATCATCAAGAAATATTGCCCTCGCATGATATACCACCTCCACTAGGTAAATTTTAATATTCTTTTAATGTTATCTTGATTGAGTAACATATTAACACTGATTCCCCCTTTTTTTATCTGCAGAGGTTAGCACTCCAGCTCCGATTATTACAGAAGGGATTTCGGGGCCAATAGTTACACAAATGACAATTCCCGTAACTGTGTTAGCTGCTGCGGGAATTATGATGTCATCTCCAACTCCAGGAGTCCCAAAGTCTACACCCCCCGAGAAGGAGTTGCCCTTCACATAATCCAATCCTGATGTCGCTATTCCCTAAGCTCCTACTCACTCTCAAGAGGATCAAGAAATGATATCGGCTCTTACAGATTGTGATTACGGTGATGCATTTGAAGATGATTCTACAAGCGCCGTTGAAGGAGACCAGACTTCAGCAGAAATCCTGCCGAATCAAGCATTGCCATTTGAAGAATGCCATACTATTGTTGAAGGTGAAGAGCATCTTGTTGTTGAAAAGGGGCTTTCAAGTCCAAAAACTGATGAGCCTAAAAGCCAAGATAAAACTGAAGATCATGAAAATCAGGCCATGGCCCTTGAAGATGTTGGGATCAATAAAAATCTCAACATTGATACTGCAGAGATTCAAACTCCCATCAATCAAGCTTTTGCGGTCAAGGATTCAAAAGTGATTGCCCAAACTGAACAAGCAGAATCAGGGATCGGGAGTAGCCGTTTCTTATCAGGCTGTTCTGACGCTGGGAGTAGTCAGACAGCTGTATCTAAAACTACTATGGCCAGACTCCGCTCTGATTTGGACATGCCGTGCGAAACCCCATATGTATTGCCAGGATCAGGTAAAATTTTGACTTTTATTTACCTTAATTCCTGTAATTTATATGTGATAACTGTGTATTTTGATTACAGTGGGTCCTGTAGGGACACTTGCGAAAGCTGCGTCGACCGCATTCAGTTTCAGCTCGACTATGGCTCCTCTGGATATGGGGACCCAAACTGGAGAGGGGAGCTCTTCTATGATACCAGTACTCGGATCCCCTGGTGTACAATCTGTAGTTCCTCCAGCTACTTCAGAAATAAGAATTCCAATAGAAGTGGCTACCCCGGGGATCTCAGCAATGAATAGAGCTGTAGTTGAAGCTTATACTAATGCTTTCTTCACTTCTCTAAAGCCTCTAATTCACATGGTCATAGAAAAAGACCAACCTTATGAATCAGTAAGAGGCCCTTCCTCCTTCATCATCGGAGCTATCCGCAAGATTGGAGATCTGGATAGAGTCAATTATTTAGATCATATTTTGAATGAACTTGAAGGATCAATCAAGTCTTACAAAGATCCAACAAGAGGAAACATCCAGAAGCTTGTAGATACTGAGTGCGAGGTGATGGCTCGTGAAGCTGAAATGCGAAGAGCAGAATTTGAAGCTTCCGTGGTAGCTTTCTCACGACGTTCCGCAGAGTTGGAATCTCGTATTGTCGAGACAACTTCTTCTGTTGAACGTTATAAAGCTGAAGCTGTAGAGAAGGAAAAAGAAGCTGCTGAATATCAAGTTCGTCTCCAAGAACTAGAAATCAAAATGGCTCAACTTCGAGAAGCAATTAAAGCAGCTCGACGACGCGAAGAAGAAGTATTGGAGATGCATCAAATCGCTACTAGTCAATTAGATGACCTGAAGAGGCAACGGGATGCTCTTATCCACACTGAGGGTGCAGAATTGGAATGTCGAGCAAAAATGCTGCAGCCTTTTGACCAAGAATCCGGGAAAGCTCTCGCAAGACAAAGGGTACTTGACTCCAGAGTAGAGAGGGCGAAGAATTTGAAAAGATTAATCATTGATCTCAGCACTCAGCCTCCCCAATGAAGCAGTTTATAGGCTTTTTTATCTTCTTGACTTTTAAATGATGTAGTTTTTTTGATATTTTGAACATCATGGCAATAAAATAATGCTCTTTTTGTGATTCTATTACTTATTATATACCTATAGTAGATATAAGTAATAGATAAGGATAAGAAAATATGTTTAGAGGTACCGGACATGACATATCCTCTAAGAGAAAATGACAATATTAATTATATCTGTTCAGAGATAATGCGGACGTGACAGAATATAACTCATAATATTGTCATTTCAAAAGACGACTTTATCAGAGGTAATGTTGACGTAATAAGTCGCTGATACAGAATAGAATTCAGAGGTAATGTGGACATGAATCTATTAATATAGAAAATAGAATTCAGAGGTAATGTGGACGTGAACTCATTTTTCTTTCTATTGATGATCTTCAAATCGGTTAGGACTTAAATACGGGATATCATGTCTAAGAAGACAAGATATCTATGATAGTACGGTTTTATCATAAAAAGATATCTTTTAAAAACAGCTGGGTTTCAAAAGATGGAATTGATGATTTGGATAGACTCCATTAAGGATTTTGAGAGGAAGGGTATTCCTGATTCTGGAAATACCAAAACCCTGGTTTATCCGCTTCAGGGAGGCTTTTGCTGACAAAAATTAGTTTTGGGGAATTTTCGTCTCCAATATTGACTTGAACCAACTGATCTTCAGTAGGTGGCTCACGTTGCTCAAAACGAAGCTTCCATTGAGTATCCATCCTTTGTGTCCAAGGATTAGATTCAGAAACTTCGGCAAAGTCTTTGTTATCTTCCGAGAACTCGGTAGTCACCATATTGGAAGATAGTGTCACGCGATGGACGTGCCCTATACTGGTGTCTAAATCCCATGAGATAGAATCAGAAGAGTTAGATCGTTCTTCTTTCTCGGATTCGGAGGCTTCTGGAGTCGGAGTTGGTGAAGTATAACCTAATCCCCGCTTTGTTTTACTATAGTATTGTTGTGATTTTTCTTTTGGAGCAGAAATACGAATAGGAGTTCGCCTTCCTTTGCCGCCATTGAGATCAGCTTTAAAATTATTGCCCATCTTTTGAATGATATCTTTTGATTGCTGACTATAACGACGTAGTTGAAGCCTTCCGATATCTTGATTTTCTTCTTCACTATCGGGCATGATCTTTTGTTCGGTTCCTTTACTAAAAAGTATAGGAAGTTCATCTTTCTTCCTGGAAGGAACTAAGAAGAAGGAGTCCTGCATTGGCTCGAGCAATACTTCGTTTTGGGAAGCTTCAACTGCTGCTATGGTAAGTGGTTCGAAGTTATCTAACATTTTTAAATAACATCGAGTATAATAATGAACACCAGTCTGCAAAGGAGATGCTACTTTATTGATTTGTACATCATCATTTACAACATGATTTTTAGCCTTCACAGAAGGCTTAGTAAGGTTGATAACCAGAGGAGGAGAAGGAGAAGGAGAAGGGGAAGGTTTGTTACGATGAAGGTTGATAACAAGCGGCTCAGAAGAGGTGAGCTCCCTTTGTTCCTTTTCTACAGCAAGAGGCTGTTTGTTATGAGAGAAAAGATGTATGGTCAATGTCTGCGAAGAAGAAGGACAAATAGCACGTCCTTTGACGGGGATCACGAGAACATCTTTTGAAGTATGTTTCTGATCCTCCTCACTATCCATTGCCAATACAACTTTCATGAATTCCTCTTTGTACATCCGAGAGTCCGTAAAATATGCTTCAACCCCCCTGAAAGGATTCAGATCGGCTACTTTTTTTTGAACTTCTCCATTGGCATCCACATATTTGAAGCATTGATGTAAAGTGGATGGTACAATATTATGCTCATATAGAAAGGGTCTTCCTAGCAAAGCATTGTAAGAGCCGTGATTGTCGATCACGTAGAAAGTAACCTTCGTACGAAGATTGCCTATTTGAACTTTCAGACGAATCTTCCCTAAAGGTTCACTTCTTCCAGAATTGAATCCCAGGATTGTCGTGATGGTTGTTGAAAGATTATGTACAGAAATCTTCAATGCATCTAGTAGAGTCTTTGGCATGATGCTGAACGCAGACCCAGGATCGATCAGGATACGATCAATATATCCCGTAAAGTAGAGGGGTCGATCATGACGATTATCTTCTAACAGCATATCATCTTATGTGAAGGTGATGTTTGGCATCAGCTCCATCACACTATGACAATGAAGGCATGTTACAGGCACTTTCTCTGGTTTCTTGAGAAGTGCTAGACAAGTATCAGCTTGTGTCAAAGCTTCACTCAATATTTCTCGAGTCTCCCTTGAAAGACGGAGTAGCTCAAATATTGATAATCTTGCCAGAGTATTAGACAGCTGAGCCAGTATATCAAAGTTATATGGCTTCTCAAGTCCCAAAGTTGGAGTCTTCTTCAATACTTTGTCAAAACGGACATGCTGTTTTCCTTTGTCAACTGTCGTCGGTTTAGGAAGAGTTGGCTATCAGAGGTGATGAAGTTGACAGATCATTGACAGCAGGAGAAGATGATGCTTGAGGAGCCTTCGAAGCTGGAGCGGGGTCTTCTTGATCTTCTGAATAGTCCCTAAGATAAGATCTCCCAGACCTGGTACCAGTCAAGACTTTTTCCTCGGATGCAGGCTCAAAGGACACCATATTGCAGTTCTTTGCCTAGATCTTATTTCTGGAAGATTTCCTTCGACGAGATGGAGAGTTTGTCCAGTAACCCAAACCAACCCAAGATTGGTTGTGAGAAAGACATAGAGAAAGAGGTACAGGGGACCCCTTTCCATGATTCAAACCAGAGGCCTCTTGTAGATCATATCCCATCTTCGTCATGAGTTCATGAGATTGTGGACTATACAGATAGAAAGCTGGTTGGTATTTGGCTTCTGATTTGGACAATGTTGTCTTATTAGTAGAAGAAGAAGAAGGATTATCTGCTGCCGGGATGAAGGTAGCAGCTAGAGGTGGAAGACAATGCTCACCAAATGAAATCATATGACATGATTTATTTTTAGTGGCCTTTTTGGACTTGGTACAAGAAGATGGTGTTTCAAAGTCTGCCACTAAATCTGGATGTATCTATATGATCTCTCCTTTATCAGTAGACAAAGGAACAAGACCATATGTCCGTGCAGGTGGAAGATTAACAATCTCCAGAGTAGTTCTTGGGATGGGGATGACACCGTCCTGCACAAGTTGAGCTAAAAAATCTCCAAACTGTAAAGAGACGACATTAGTCGTTACAGTTTTCTCATATTGCTGGAGAGTGATTGCAACGGAATTGACCATCTCTTGTATTTTACCCTTGAGCACATAGCACGCTCGAGTTGGATGTCCAATAAACCTGTCGTAAACACAATATTTAGGATGGTCAGTCTTACCAACTTCATCTGGCCTTTTAGGTTCTGGCAGTTGGAGTTTGTTGCTCTTGATGAGGCAAATCAAAGATACTCATGATGTCATCTTCATCAAAAGAGTATTCTTCTTTTGGACGAGGTGTCTGTTTTGGTGCTGCTGAAGAGGTAGATGTTGGCTGATTTACATTGATGGCTAGAGCTTTTTTGCCTTTGAGATTAATGGCTAAAGTCTCCTTGCCCTTACGATTGTTCTGACGGCCATTATTATTTGGTGTAGCGCGTTCATCTTTGTCAAAATTAGGCATTTGGATGCCTAATTGCTTGAATTTGTCAGCGCTCTCTTCGACGACTTTGGCGTTCATTATGAAAGAGGGCCAATCTTAGAACTGTGTTGATCCTATCCACATGCTGATTATAGGAAACAAGTTTGATTTGCAAGTGTCTATAGTTAAAGCATCTGGAGTTCTGAGAGGCATTTTGAGTGCTTCACGGCAGAACCGTTCAATAAAACGTTCAGTCATTTCATTATGTCGTTATTTGATTTTGATGAGAGCAGACATAGTCATGTCATTGGTTCCCTCATAAAATTGTTCCAAGAACATTTGTTTGAAGCCAACAAAAGAGGTTATACACCCGTGTGGTAAACTACGATACCAGTCATATGCTGCACCAGCTAAACAGCCAACAAATACTCTAGTAAGAAGAGCATCATTTGGTTGAAGTTGATCATTCATTACTTTAAAGTGGTTGAGTTATTGACTTGGAGACGTGCTGCCATCAAACAGCATAATAGTAGGGGGTTTGTATTTAGGAGAAAATTGGACCTCTTTCTATTCTGTGGGATAGGGTTGTTTGATCCCGAGCTTCTGCAGGCCATCCTTCTGTTTGAAAGCTTCAAATTGAGTACGTAAAAGTTTTACGACCTCATTGGTATCTCCTGTTGATTGTGGAGTAATGGATTGATTCAATGTGTTAGGAGGGATACCGCATGATAAGTACCACCTCCTGCACCGGATTGACTTGGAATAGCCTGCACAGGAATAGAAGCAGTGTGAGAAGATTGTACCCCCAGATCAATATTGGTAGAAATTGATGTTGTCACAGGTTCTTGAGTCAGAATCAGATTCGCGACTGGTGGAACTGTATGTTGTACCATAATCACAACATGCATGCCTGCTATCATCTCAGCCATGTTTTTCAAACTAGCCTCCAAAGCAACAATTCTCTGTTCTTGACTGGAAGAAGTGGAGGTATCTTAATCTTCTGTGACGGCATAAGCAGTCACTTCTCTAGCCTTTGAAGATGAGCTGGTGGAAAGAATGGTCCTCTCAGAACTTTCGCTGTCAGCATCATAGTCACATAAAGAACTACCCCCAGAATAAGTGATAGGGATATCTCTTTGACTGAAGGAATCTTGGTTTGAATCAAGAAGATTCCTTTGACCGATTGTATCTCAACTTTTTGATCGAGTATATTGGTATACCCCTTCATCGGATTCATGAATTCGATCTAAGTATTGCTGACTAGGATTGCTGGACGCATTTTGTCTTGGACGTTTTCTACCCCCAGTGTTTCGAGATGCCATGTTAACAGAAACATAGAGTAGTTCATCTTCATCTACTAGGATTGGTTCAGGAGTCTGAATATAATTCAAACGGTCAAAGACGGACCGCTTGGCTGACTGACAGCAACATTTGATGACAACTTCATGATGGTGGTTGCAATGATGTTCTTATTGTTGGACCACCGCTTGACGGAACGGATTTGCAATCTTCCGCTTCTGTATTAGGAGTTCACGGAGGTCACTAACAGGACGAGAAGAAGTTGCAGGAACGTAGTCCTTGATGATATTCAGGACATCGTTCCTGTTCCTGAGGTATCCTGTACCTTGAGTGTACAAGGACGTGCTAAGCTGGTTAGCATAAGTCACAGGATCTTTAACCTCAGCATTCTTTCTCTGATGTAAGTTAGCAACTGGTACGGGTTGCGCTTGATCTTATAATTTCCCGAGGTTGAGCCTAATTGGCACCTGTTGATATAGGTGCACAAGTCTGACAGGGGAGCTGCTTGTGTATCTACTTGAGATACTAGTAGTTTGTCTCGTCAGGATCTTGAAATACACAAGGTTGGTAGATCCTGCCCTGATCTCTTTGGAGTAGGCAAAATACCTTTTTTGTATGTAAGGTTTGTTCTGAATGGAACTCATCTTCCCGATAGAGATTTGGTTGTCTCTATTAAGGAGAGCAGTACTTTCCACCCAGTCAACGACTCGAGCAGAATGAGGAAAAGTTAAAGAACCTTTTCCTTGATTTAGTGATTTCTCACTAAACTTTTGATTTCGTGGCAAAGAGTGCTTCCCTTTACCTTGCGCTAGTGCAGAAGTACATGCGGGTTGCGCCAAGGCATGAACCTGCGCAAGTTGCGCCGGAGCATGAACACACACAAATTGTGCCAAAGAAGAAAAGGCCAATGGGCGTTTTCCCTTGTTTTGAAATACAGTGCGCCGAGACAGAATCTCCTTCGATTTCAGGGTCGGAGGAGTAGAGGGATTAGCCAAAAGGCTGTTTCCCTTCGGTTGCGCTGAAGCAGTGATGGGCGCAAGTTGTGCTTGAGAAGAGAAGACTGAAGGTCGCTTTCCCTTGTTTTGGACAGCAGTGTGTTGAAACAGAGTCTCCTCCGATTTTAGAATCGGAGAAATGGAGGGATTAGCCAAAAGGCTGTTTCCCCTATGTTGCGTCGAAGCAATGATGGGCACAAGTTGCGCAGAGACAGGAGATTACGCCACCGAGGACTTAGCAGTCCAAACAGAGCGCATCTTGCTCTTAACTACAACAGTAGTGCGCTTGGCACCCCCAATATTGATCATGGTCTCGTAGGCTGTCTGGTCGCCTTTAACGACCAGGGTCTTCTGTGTTTTGCCGATTGACGCGGTATCACATTGAGTTGTCACTTTCTCGTCGGAGGAGAAAGTCGTCCCCAGCAGAGTCGCCATTTTGTTTGCAAAAAACAAAAAGTTTTATTATAAACTAAAAAAAAGAGTACAAGAGTGCAATTAATTTCTGGGAAAGTACAACTATAGAATCTGATCAGAAGACGATCACTTTATCCCTTGGACGATGTGATATCGAAGACACGAGCCTCTGGAGAATGCAGCAGCACTTTAGCAGGAGATTATGATCGCACTTGATGCCTTGTAATTGATTTGAAACCCTATTTATAGAGCTCTTGAAATAACTGTTTAGTAGTTATTCTGGATTGTGTGCACTTCAGATTGCACGCCCCCTGTTCACTCGCACAAACGGTTGTACTAACTGCTGTGTACACGTGACATCATTTGATTGAGATGCGCGTGGTCGTGAGCAGTATAGTGGGCATGTTCTGCGAAGTTAGTGGCTTGCACGCCATGTCACTCTGTCTTGAACACCATTTGAACACTTTGTGCGTGCTTTATTAGGTTGCACGAGGGCGCAAGGCAACAACCTGCACGAGCGGTTTGTACCAACTACCGTAGACGCGTGGCATCGTTTGATTGAGATGCGCATAGTCGTGGGCAATGTAGTGGGCACGCTCTGCGAAGTTGATGGCTTGTGTGCCATGTCACCCTGTTTTAAAATAAGAGTTGATCAAGTGGCGCCAATTCGTCAGGCTGCGCATAGGCGCAACTTAATAACTGGCGCCTTTGACTAGGTCTTCTGTGCTGTACTGAATAATCCTTGCGCCATTCAGTAACTTGCACGAACCAGCTGTCAGCATTAATTACATGCTGACAAAGTCTTCTCGAGCGCCGCGTTGCACGGGATTCTAAGGGATTTTCCTTAATCTCCGTGCTATCAGTTGTCAGATAATGATGACGCTGTTACAGCTTCTCGAGGAAGTGCGCCACATGGCTCTCGCGTAACCTGACTCCAGCACAACCTGGCGTTGGCGCAATCTGAACCTGTGCAACTTGATTGTTCAGCACAATATAATGTTTTGGTGCCATCTGATGATCGAATGTTTTAATGGGTGGCGCATCTTAATTTTTAGGCTCTACAATGGATTCCTGGTTACCACGGTCAGGGATTCATAATGAATCAGACTTGGATAACGACTAGAATGATCAAGTAGTTCATATAGAGAGACTTTTCCAGTTACAGACGATCCCGTTATACCAGCTACACCTGTGGACTTATAGCCTGCCGTCGAGTACGGCGCATTTCCAACACACTGCCATGTGTTGCACTTCTTGAAATTCTAAGTACTTAAGTACACTACTAACCTTGATAACTCTGCTAACCCTCGCCTAGATAACCTGGATAGTCTACGGGACTTGTGACTGCGGGAACATCTCAACTGCATCTTGTTAATAACTAGGCCTGTGATAACCCTAGTTAATTAATGATAGCAAGTCATAGGAATTGATTGGTCGTGTATGAATGATTGTCTCATGATTAACATGGGAATTATATTCCACCTCTTGTTTTCCAAATGCAAGCTAGTGTGTTCTTCTAACCTTGTCTTTCATGTCATTCAATTATATTCTTTTATCAGTTCTTCTAATTATTATATGTTGGTTGTCACGCCTTAGTACCGAAATATGAGGACGGACGTTGGCCAGCTATACCGTATAAGGTACGAAGACGTCACACGGCGATCGTGGCTATCAATTTTGTTGGGTATCCTAGTATGCAATCAATCTATGGCCTAAATCTGATCTCATATCCACATGCAATAACAATAAAATAACAGCAAGACGAATAATCATATGAAAGGCAGGAAATACTCATATGATAATCAGGAAGTCTACAATATGAAATAATATAGACAATAATACCTTACCACACAATCCTACATAGTCTGGAACTGAAGCACATCCTCCAAGTCAAGTCTGGAAGAACCATATGGTCGGTCACTGGCAATCTGGGAACAATCCAGGATTGGTCAGGCCAACCGCAGCAAGTACCAGAAAGGAAGGCTCAAGGACGGGCAAAAAAAACCAGCATGATATAATATATGATAGGAATAACATATATAAATAGTAAGGAGGGTAAGGATCGTGCGGTACCAACGCATGATATCAATCCACTACTAATGCAACTAAATAGCCAGCAATCATCACAGTCACCCTAACATCCACTAATACCTGTGTAAGCCTACTTTCCAGAACATATTTTTTTAAAACATTTTCTACAAATTAAATTGCATGATAATTCTTTAATAATAGGTTATAACATCTTTAATATAATTATTCATGTTAATATTGTAATGGGCTTTTCAGCCCGGCCCATCTAGTTCTTTAAATTTGGGTGTTTATCAGGAATGGAAGATTCCTTTGATACTTAACAAACACTCAACCGATTTAAAATTCTCTAACTAACCATGTGCTCCTAAAAAATATTCAAATTCATTAAAAACATTTCCCTCCATTCTCTCAGCTCACGAAAAGGAAATTACCTATTTAAACCAGCAGTGACAATGCAGGAATTGGTATTGTGATTCTTCATTTCCATCATCATTTCCTCTCCCTGCCATTCCTTCTTCCTTTCAAATTTCCTGCAAAGTCCTGGTGAAGTCAGCCATGGCGATGGTGGCGACGACGTTCTCCGGCAGCTAAGCGGACCATCCGGCGCTTACGAGAGGATTTCCTAGCAGTCGATCATCATCATCATTTCATAGATCGAGGTGAGCATTTCCAAATTCTTCTTCATAGATGAATTGTGCCGATCTTCCTTTCCTGATATTAGAACTCCATGTTTAGATTTAATTAGAGATCGATCAGTCTAAATTCTCTTCTGTGGCATGACCACTACGTTCTTCGTTTGATTGATTTTGATTCGGTGAGTATCGATCCCCTGCTCATTTCAAATTTGAGTATGTGTATAGTTTTGGTGTGTGATTTCCGTATTTTCTATTCAAGAACAATTAGCTTGAGGAGGTTGAAGTCTGGATCAATCGTTTGAATCACCAGCTTTTGATCAGCAAATTGGAATCGGGTGAGTTGCTCAATTACTCTTCCAGTATTTCTTTGAAGATAATTTTCGAGTGGGTTAGGTTCTCGATTTGGTTGAATTTCTTCTTGGATGTATCGTATTTTTGTTCAAGAGTAAATCAGGAAGTCCTGAATCAATTTTCCTCATCTCTGTGTTTCAAAAGAAACAAAAAGAGATATAGTTGGTTTCAAAACATTCCTGAGTGCCATCTATTTGTTTAAATGATGACTCCAGGATTGTATCGAGATCAAGGCGCGAGGATTGAGTTTGTGCAGTGAACGTGTTCCAGCTCTGTGTGTTAGTCAACTACAGGTAATTGCTCTGTTCCTCAACTTAGTATTCTTAAGTTCATGACAATGTGGAGTTCGATTCCAGGATTATTTTGGTGTCTTTGGTTGTGTGTTCACCTGTGTTGTGTGTCCAAGTTTATTTATGTGTTCGGTTCATAGGCAGTCATTTGATTATTATTTTGGTAACAAATCCTTGTGAGGATCAGATAGTGTATTGATTTAGATAAGAAAGAGTGTTAATTCTAATGAGATTTTCAGTTTAGTTCATTTATAAATCGAGATCAATATTAGGATGATAGTTGGCTTTGTGTTTAACTTTCTGGTTTAATTGAGCAATTGTGGTTTTGTTGTGTTCAAAGAAAATCTATTTGGTTGATAGTAATATTTAATTTGAGTACCAGTGTTCGGTTGGGACACCTGGGTAAATTTTCCCTTCCTAAGCTTAGATGTTGGTATCACTCAGCTTTGTTAGAAAGGATGGCTGGTTCAAGTATCTGATTTTGAAGTCTTCTTGCCTCACACTTTTGAGTTATCTATTCCTCAGTTAAATTCAGTTTGGATGGGGTATTAGAAGAGTATTAGTTAACTGGAATATCATTCCTGCTCTGAAGTTATCCAGGTTATATTTGCACATTAGGCTTGCTGCTATTTGCAGGAACAAATGTAACTGTAGTTAGCCTCAGAGTTATCATAGTAGGGACTGTTTTGGATATTAGGGACTGATTGCATCAGTCCTACTTAGGACTGATGTTCACCTGAACCTAGATGTGAACTTTGAGACTAATTATTTTAGTATAGACAGGTATATGCAATCCTGTTCAGGAATTTATATTTTGAAGATCGAGCATTGGGACTTTAACCATTTTATAGTATAGTAGTTGGGTTGAAGCCTGAGAATTATATGGATCCCTTATCATGTTATAGGAAATCAAATTATAGCCTGAGTTAGGCTGTACAATGGTGGAGAGTTGTTTTATTATTTGTTAGGATGTATTTTTCCATCATGACTGAACCATATATGTGTGTTAGCATGAATACTCTGTCATATGTGAGTCACTGGTTACACATATTGAAGTCAATTTTGTACTAGAGAATTTCAGTAAATACTTGGATTCCTAGGAAACAGGTTTGTATTCCTGTTACTGCCAGGTTTTGATGAGTCCAGCAAGTTCAGCACCATGGCAGGACTGAATGGTATCACTCCTAAGTTTTACTAAACTATAGAGATCAATCCTATTTGGGGACTGGACTGAATCGTATCAGTCTTTTCTAAGACTGATGTATTCTTTTAAAAAACCTGAGAATAAGATATAGGTGGAAGTAATGGCAAATTAGAATCATCATTGCTCTATTTTCTTTATGATGATAGTTAAGGGTAGATTATTCTGTCTGATGATTAATTTCCAGTCTAGTTAATGAAAGGATTTTGTCAATTTGTTGTTGTCAACCGTAGGACTGTGAGGAATCATTGAGACTGATTGAATCAGCCTAGGGAAGACTGACCCAAATCAGCCTTAGCTAGACTGATTGTATCAGTACTCATTTTAGGATGATTTCTCACCCAAGTTGAATGTCAGGATGGGGTCTTACTCATATTAGTAATCTAGTCACTTAGCTTAACATTGAGGATACTGTTTGGGTTCAGCCTCAAGTGATTGCAATAAGGGTTACCTTAAATTACAAGAGTTAACCTAGGATAGTTTGAATTTTTGGAAGACTGGAATTTGGATATGACAGTACTCATGGTAGGATACCAATACCTAGAAGACTTGCTAGTTATAGGTTAAGTTTGGAATTGAGTTAAATACTAGTAAGGTGATCTCTATAGAGACTATAATTTTAACTGCATATATTAGTCATAGACATCATTGTTCTTCTCTAGTGGACTTAGTAGAAATACTTTAGTTGGGAAAGGGTATTCATAGAAATAGGATTTTGTTTATAAGTATAGTTAGTTGATAATTGTTCATAGTCTAATCAAATTGTAATCATTAAACATGAGGATTCCCAGCTTTACTACCCACACTTGATCACCCTGAGCAAGGCAAGTATGCAACTCGGACTTGTTCATTTTCTCATGTCTTGTATATTCATTCCTGTATCACCTTGTTGACACGATGTATCACGGGATTGTCTTGTTTTATGTTTCTTGAGTTTACTTGTGTCTGGAAGCAAAAATACTACAGATGTGTGATCAAACCCGTATTACTATTCATGTGAATAGCTTAGCCCCGCATCGTGCACGCGGGACCGAAGTCGTACCATTTCATGTTCATTGAATCTACCAAAGCCGATCACATACTCTGGATGTATTTCAATATTGCACATTTCAGGATTCAGGTTGTATTTCATGTTCAGGTTGTATTTCATGTTCAGGACTCTTATCATGTTCCCTGTATTTACTTTCAGTATTCATGTTCAATTTCATGTCTTGTTCTCATTTCTCATACATTATATATATATATATATATATTTCCTGTTTCTTATCCATACCATGATGTTCATGTTTATTTCCTTGGATAAACTTAGCTCCGCTCCTGACTAGGATATGTTACAGGTGAGCTGGAGGCAATCTGTGATACTTACTACGGGCAGGAGCCTGGAGGCACCTATGAGCCAGTTGATATTACCCAGGACCTAGAGGCTGAGGAAGCCTAGTCTTTTCTACCTTAGTTTTATCTGGACTTGTATTAGAGAAATCATTATAGTTTATATTTACTGGAATGTAATAACATTTAGATTTGTATCTGAGATTCTGGGATTGATATATTAGATGTTGTGATTACTTTCATTCTTATCTTAATTCATAGGTCTCCCTAAATATTGGTACAGTTTACTTTGTCGTATCCATCGACGAAGGCTGGGCGTGTCCGACTCGTGTTCGATTATTCGGGAGCGGATCGTGACAACCTGCCTCGCCAACTGGAACCCAAAATTTGTCACTGGAACAGTAATACACCCCTTACATCAAACAAGAACAAGGAAATGAATTACCGCACAGGGACGACATTATGTACCAACCAGCTTAGCAAGCAGCAAGCCATACAATTTAGGTGAATAAGCGGCCACTCAAATGCCTACGGCTTTCTATATGGAGGTTGGGTTACCCCAACAATGCAATATAAGAATCCTCAGATCGTGTTATGTCCAGCAGGGCTAACGTGGCCAAATAATAACGCATAACACATGGATAAGCATCGGTCCCTCAAAGGCAACCGTGCGAAACAGATCAATCACATGGTAGTACATATAGTGGTCGGATACTGCCATCCGCTATTGCAGACGATAACACTATCCGGGGCGGTCAGCCTTGCGCTAGACAGGTAATCATAGCACCTGTGGCGGCTGGCATGCACGATCTCGAGATTCTGTTCCCTCCCAATGCTTCTACCATCTTTAGTTTCCTAGATTAACCCTACATTTATCTGGAATCACATGCCGTGGTCACATGCTCATCCTCCTAGATGCAGTACCTCAGTATGGGTACACTAAGTACGAATCCACCTTGACACCCAAAGTCTAAAATCTGGATTCGTTCTTAGTGTAATGCAGTAAACAGTCAATCATTCCTAACTACGCTAAAACTACAGGCCAACTACTATGTCCGTACTGGAAGATGAATGCACCATCATATAACACAAAGACTCATGTAGCACCTCAATGCACGCCTAGAATAGCACCTTAGCACACACGTAGGATAGCACCTCAGTGCACACATAGAGTGGTACTAGCACGGGTATAAGCAGTCAATGTCAGGAACATGGTCAATCGGTCAATTGCATGGAGTCCTCTGCCCATATCGTGGCATAGATACTAGGGGTCAGGTACATGGTCAGGATCTCTACTATTGTAGCATCTAAGGTACACATGGGAGCCTACAGCTCTAATCGTCAAGTCGGTCTATCCATCGAAATCAATCCAACCATGGTACTCCCCTCTACGATGGAATAATTGTCATATCAGGAAATATGAACACTTGATACCAAGTTAATCTCTATAGACAATGCCAAGCCCTCTGGTTTACAAGAATCCTCCGAGTCAATGATCACAGGCTATCAGCAACTAAGTCTCCCAACTACCCGGATATAACAATGGTACCAGGTTTTGGGCGCTTGGGAAGTCGAGTAAAAATCATATATCGATATCCTCGGTATCTTCCTCGTTCCATGAAACATTCGCACAATAATCAAACTCCAGGAATCCAATGAGTCTACCAATACATTATCCCAGATCAAACCCCCGATAATACGCAATCTAAATATTTCCAAAGTCACAATTCTGATACATAAGACAACTATCAGCCGTATCTGGCTATGCTAGGATAACTCCTAGAAGGAATGGTCAGGGTACAAGAGTTTATTAATTAATGCTGCCGAAAAAATGGCAAGGATTGCATGAACCACTCTGGAGCAGATCCACAACCCTTAAACCAAACAAGGACCAGGGTTGCAGACCGTCTCCCGAGTAGAACCGCGCTCCTTACGCTAACCGACGGACAAGACAGGTCAAGGGCTAGGCGACTAATCTAGTCATGAGTCTACCTAGCAGGTACTGGGATCAGGCATACTATACTACGATAAACTTGTATGAGACTGGTTCAGCAAACAAAATGAATGGTTCTGCCCAACTCTTCGAACCAAATTCTCGACCGAGAATTCTGGAAAAAATTGGCAGAGTCTCTTCTGTATTTATGAACGGGTGCTCCCTGCGAATTGGGGCTAAATCCACTCGGCGCAACCCGTCGCAGAATCGTGATTCGAGAACACTAAGTCTCGGCCTCCAGTAGCACTACGATGCGTACTGGACACCAACCCTAGCCGAGAACACTAAGTCTCGCCTCCAGCAGCACTATAATGCGTACTGGGAGCCAAACCAACACAACCAACAACAAGATCGCCATGCAAGGCGCACTACAGCATATGTCCACAGTTCTATCAAATCCACAAGCATAGTCACATAAATAGTTAGCCAAAGCCGTTACTCGACTGCGAGTTGGACACGGGGCATACGGGGACAATCCATATAAGTGAGTCGTGCTCGTGTCCTCGGAGGTGTGGATGACTCGTCCGAGTTGTCCGATACGGCTTGACCCGGTATCGAACTAACATATATCATAGGTTCTAATCATGGAAGCTCTACTACTATGCTACACTACTCACATTTACAATTACAATTACAATTACAATTAAATAAATGCAATAAAATCCAGCAGGACGACGAGAGCCATCGATGAGCAAGGGATACTTGCCTAGAGGGCTCGGCTAGGTAAGCAAGTCTTCGACGTCCTAAATCCAAGCTTGCACGCCAATCGAGGTCCTCGGAACACAAAACAAACAATTATTAGCATTAATAATAAAATAATTAACGAAATTACGGAGGATGGCAGGAGGATACGCCGTGTAGTTTTCGTAAGCAGTGCAGGGATCTGGCACAAAAATCGAGGCACGAGGATCGATACGGGCATGCAAACCGATACATACAAGTAAATCGAGTCGTGTACAAGATTCGAGACAACACGAATATCAAGATAAACGAGAAACAGAACATATAAACTGAGATGCGCACGTAGATCGAGGAACTATGAATATCGGGATAGCGCACGGATCAATATGACATGCAAATTAAAGCGTACACGCAAATCGAAGCAACATAGGTTACGAGGTAGGCACAACGGCCAAGACACAAAAATCGAGACAAGACACAAATCGAGGTAGCATGTTGCTCGAGGCAGCACGGGGCTCGAGGCGTCCTGCAGCCTAAGGCAGCGCATGAATCGAGGTAGCATAAAAACCGAAAGTGACAGGTAAACCGAGGTGCACGTATCCCGAGAGGCACAGGAAATGAAGGAGCACACCAAATGAGGGTGCACTGCTCAAGGTAGCGCAAAGCTCGAGGATGTATGTCGCTCGAGCAGCGCGGGGCCCAAGGGTGTCCCGCCACTCGAGGCTGGCACGGCCAGCGAAGCTCGACTGCTCAACAGACAGAAGAGAAGAGGGAGAGGCGCGGAGGAGGAGCTGAGGGTGAAGCTCGCCGGGGTCGGCAGGCCAAATCGGGTCGGGTCGAGCTCGCGACAGCGAAGAACGAACAGTAGCAGCTGCTCCAGAAAGAGGGGTTGGAGGAGATGAAGACGCCGACGATGGTGGTGGCTGCGGTGAGAGTAGCGACGGCCATGGTGGAGGTGGCAGTGGTGCTAGTATTGGCGGTCGTGGCTCCGAAAAGGAGGCGACTGGAAGTGGTGGCGGTGGCGATGGTAGTAGAAGTGGTGGTGGGAGCAGTGGTGTGGCCGCGGCGGAGCTAGCCAGGCCGGAGGCCGAGGGCGAGAGGGAGAGGGAGCTCGGGGAGAGGCTAGAAGAAGAGAAAGAGAGCAGTGAGGGGGAGAAGGGGATGGGAGAAAGAGTGGTCGGGAGAGAGAGAAGTGAACGGGGGAGAGATGAGTGATCGGGAGAGAGAGAGTAAGATGGGGACGGCTGGTGAGTGTAGGGGAGAGGGAGAGAGAGATAGGTTAGGGTTTGTGTTAGGTTTTATTAGAAAATAATAATAATAATAATAATAATAATAATGGGAAGCTAATCAAATGAACTCCATAATAATAATAAAATAATATTAATAACAATTCAATAGAGACAATAATCAAATGTCAGGCCTAAACAACTAAGGCCAACCAAAGTCCATAAAATAAATAAAATTTAAAACAAATACAAAATTTAAAAATTACCAAATGTCAAGTACGGTCATATACCTATTTTCAAAATAGGGATGTGACATCCTACACACCTTATAAAATTTTCGTCCTCGAAATTTCGAAATCATTTAAAATAGGATTTTCAAAACTAGTATATTTGTATATCTTGAAAACTATACCCACCTTACAGAAATTAAGTTATATAGTTAGAAATGAACAAAATCTCAATATAAAAACAACAATATCTACCTACACAAATCAACTCGTAAAGTAAATCCAAACAATGAAGGAATCTCAAAAATTAAAGTCTCACATGCACGTAATAACTTCATAAATCAAAACGTGTACAAAATGTCGAAAACAATATCAGAAAACCTGAAATCCCAACTGCGTGAAAATCCACAGAAAATTTTAAAATCCAGTATATTCGTCTCAAACCGACGACAGTAGTTTCCTTATATCCGATCATAATGTGTGTCATGGTCATTCTCTGCCATACCATCCGAAATGGCTGCAAAAGATTCACCATGGCACTATAATCGAGCGGCTGCAACTTTCGTTACCACGCCATTAAGATATACTAGGGTCACCGGGTTACTCTTGACAAATACCCAAAATGAATCAAATTCATAACCCAAATGTTCGAGTCAGTAAAATCACAAAACGTCTAACAAGATAACAAGGCATTTCTAGAAAAATACTCAAAACCTAAAATCTAGACATAATAATCATATACATAAAATATATCTATCATCAAAATATATCTATGATCAAAACAATATCCAGAACAGGTAGTCAGGAAGGCGGAACTATCCAGAGTCAAAGGAGCTAAAATGATACAAGGATATTCACTGAACATTCAACAATTATTGAACTATCCAATCTCAGAGTCCTGATGAAATTTTCCTTCCACAACAATCAAGTCAACGCTCGAAGAAGACGATAATGATACTAAGTTAACACTAAGTCAATACACGAAATAGATGACAGGAGAATCAAACAAGGCGATGCTTCGGTAGAGAGTACAAAACCCAAGATAAATAAAAAGTAACCCAAGGATAAAGACAAGACAACATCTTATCTGACAACGTGATTAACATCGCCAACAACAGGACCATGTCTCTCAAAACAAGAAATAATAGGTAGATAACAACGAATAAGACAGGACAAAGCAAAATAGGTCCAGGTAGAGATGAGGACCAATTCACAAGTTCAAGGGGGCGAAGGGCAAGTGTAGCAAGTTAGAATCCCAAGGAATAGTGGACTGAGATCAATAATTATGTGATACCCAACAATGTCTCAAAATGAGACCTGCATGGGCCACCACTAAAACCTTGTCACATCCCATTACCAGAATACGGGGACGGACGTAGGCCAGCTACACCGTATAAGGTACGAAGACGTCATACGACGATCGTGGCTGTCAATTTTGTTGGGTATCCTAGCATGCAATCAGTCTATGGCCTAAATCTGATCTTATATTCATAGGCAATAATAATGAAATAACAGCAAGAAGAATAATCATATAAAAGCATAAAATACTTATATGATAATCAGGAAGTCTACAATACGAAATAATGTAGACAAGAATACCTTTCCACATAATTCTACATAGTCTGGAACTGAAGCACATCCTCCAAGTCATGTCTGAAAGATCCATAGGACGGTCACTGGCAATCTTGGAACAATCTAGGGTTGGTCATGCCAACCGCAGCAAGTACCAGAAAGGAAGGCTCAAGGACGGATGAAGAAAACCAATATGATATAATATATGACAAGAATAACATATATGAACAGTGAGGAGGGTAAGGATCGTGCGGTACCAACGCACTGATATCAATCCACTACTAATGCAACTAAATAGCCAGCAATCATCACAGTCACCCTAACATCCACTAATACCTGCCTCGCCAACCGAAACCCTTAATCTGTCACCGAAACTAGTAATCCACCCCTACATCAAATAAGAACAAGGGAATGAATTATCGCACATGGACGACGTTACGTGCCAGCTAGCTTAGCAAGCAGCAAGCAGCAAGCAGCAAGCCATATAATTTAGGTGAATAAGCGGCCACTCAAATGCCTACGACTTTCTATATGGAGGTTGGGTTACCCAAATAATGCAATATAGGAATCCTAAGATCGTGTTATGTCCAGCAGGGCTAACGAGGCCAAATAATAACGCATAGCACATGGATAAGCACCGGTCCCTTAAAGGCAACCGTGTGAAACAGATCAATCATATGGTAGTACATATAGTAGTCGGATACTGCCATCCGATATTGCGTACGATAACACTATCCGGGGCGGTCAGCCTTGCGCTAGACAGGTAATCATAGCACTGTGGTAGCTGGTATGCACGATCTCAAGATTTTGTTCCCTTCCCAATGCTTCTACCATCTTTAGTTGCCTAGATTAACCCTACATTTATCTGGAATCAAATGCCGTGGTCACATGCTCATCCACCTAAATGCAGTACCCGCAGTATGGGTACACCAAGTACGAATCCACCTTGACACCCAAAGTCTCAAATCTGGATTCGTTCTTAGTGTAATGCAGCAAACATTCAATCAGTCCTAACCACGCTAAAACTACAGGCCAACTACTATGTCCGTGCTGGAAGATGAATGCACCGTCATATAACACATAGACTCATGTAGCTCCTCAGTGCACGCATAGAATAGCACCTCAAGCATACACGTAGGATAGCACCTCAGTGCACACATAGAGTGGTACCAGTACGGGTATAAGCAGTCAATGTCAGAAATATGGTCAATCGGTCAATTGCATGGAGTCCTCTGCCCACATCGTGGCATGGATACCAGGTCAGGTACATAGTCAGGATCTTTACAATACTAGCATCTAAGGTACATATGGGAGCCTACAATACTAATCGTCAAGTCGGTCTATCCATCGAAATCAATCCAACTATGCTACTCCCCTCTACGATGGAATAAATGTCATATCAGAAATATGAACACTTGATACTAAGCTAATCGCTATAGACAATGCCAAGCCCTCTGGTTTACAAGAATCCTCCGAGTCAATGATCACAGACTATCAGCAACTAAGTCTTCCGACTAGCGGGATATAATAATGGTACCAGCTTTTGGGCGCTTGGAAAGTCGGGTAAAATTTATATATCGATATCCTCGGTATCTTCCTTGTTCCGCGAAACATTCGCACAATAATCAAACTCTAGGAATCCAATGAGTCTACCAGTACATTATCCCAGATCAATCGTCCTGATAATCTAAATATTTCCAAAGTCATAATTCTGATACATAAGACAACTGTCAGCCGTATCTAGCTATACTAGGACAACTCCTAGAAGAAATGGTCAGGGTATAAGAGTTTATTAATTAATGCTGTCGAAAATGGCAAGGATTGCATGAACCACTCTAGAGCAGATCCGACAACCCTTAAACAAAACAAGGACCAGGGTTGCAGACCGTCTCCCGAGTAGAACCGCGCTCCTTACGCTATCCGACGGACAAGACAGGTCAAGGGCTAGGCGGCTAATCTAGTCATGAGTCTACCTAGCAAGGTACTGGAATCAGGCATACTATACTATGATAAACTTGCATGAGACTGGTTCAGCAAACCAAAGGAACGGTTCTGCCCAACTCTTCGAACCAAATTCTCGATCGGGAATTGCTGGAAAAATTTGGCAGAGTCTCATCTGTATTTCTGATTGGGAGCTCCCTGCGAATTGGGGCTAAATCCACTCGGCACAACCCGCCGCAAAATCGCGAACTGAGAAACACTAAGTCTCGGCCTCCAGTAGCACTACAATGCATACTGGACACCAATCCTAGCCACTAAGTATCGCCTCCAGCAGCACTACAATGCGTATTGGGCGCCAAACCAACACAACCAATAACAAAATCGCCACGCAGGGTGCACCACAGCATGTGGCCACAGTCCTATCCAATCCACAAGCATAGTCACATAAATAGTTACCCAAAGCCGCTATCCGACTGTGCAGTCGGACATTGGGGCAAACGGAGACAATCCATATAAGTGAGTCATGCTCGTGTTCTCGGAGGTATGGATGACCCATTAGAGTTATCCGATACGGCTTGACCCGGTATCGAACTAACATATATCGTAGGTCCTAATCATGGTAGCTCTACTACTATGCTACACTACTCATATTTACAATTATAATTATAATTAAATAAATGCAATAAAATCCAGCGGGACAATGAGAGCCATCGATGAGCAAGGGATACTTGCCTAGAGGGCTCGGCTAGGTAAGAAAGTCTTCGGTGTCCGGAATCCAAGCTTGTACGCCAATCGAGGTCCTCGGAATACAAAATAAACAATCATTAGCATTAATAATAAAATAATTAACAAAATCATAGAGGATCGCAGGAGGATATACCGTATAGTTCCCGCAAGCAGTACAGAAATCTGGCACAAAAACTGAGGCACGAAGATCGATACGGGCATGCAAACCAAGACGTACACGTAAATCGAGATACATACGAGATTCGAAGAACTATGAATATCGGGATGGCACACGGATCAATACGATACGCAAATCGAGGCGTGCACGCAAATCGAAGTAACACGGGTACGAGGTAGGCACAAAGGCCAAGACACGAAAATCGAGATAAGACACAAATTGAGGTAGCATATTGCCCGAGGCAGTACGGGGCTCGAGGCGTCCCGCTGCCCAAGCTAGCACATAAATTGAGGTAGCACGAAAATCGAAAGTGACAAGTACACCGAGGTGCACGCATCCCGAAAGGCACAGGGAACTAGGGAGCACACCAAATGAGGGTGTGCTGCTCAAGGCAGCGCATTGTACGAGGCAGCATACGGCCCGAGGATGGTGCAAAGCTCGAAGCTGCATGTCGCTCGAGCAGCACGGGGCCCAAGGACGTCCCGTCACTCGAGGTTGGCGCGGCCAGGCGAAGCTCGATGGCTCGTCGAACAGAAGAAAAGAAGGAGAGGCACTGGAGAGGAGCTGGAGGTGAAGCTCACCGGGGTTGGCAGGCCAGATCAGGGTCGGGTCGAGCTCACGACAGCGAAGAACGAGCAGCGCAGCAGCAACTCCAGGAAGAGGGAATAGAGGAGATGAAGATGCCGACGATGGTGGTGGCTGCAGTGAGAGTAGCGGCGGCCATGGTGGAGGTGGCAGTGGTGCTGGTGTTGGTGGCCACGGCTCTGGGAAGGAGGCGACTGGAAGTGGTGGTGGTGGCGATGGTAGTGGAAGTGATGGTGGAAGCAGTGGTAGTGGCCGCGGCGGTGCTGGACGGGCCAGAGGCCGAGGGACAAGAGGGAGAGGGAGAGGCTGGAAGAAGAGAAAGAGAGCGGTGAGGGGGAGAAGGGGATGGGAGAGAGAGTGGCCGGGAAGAGAGAAAGAAGTGAGCGGGGGAGAGATGAGTGATCGGGAGAGAGAGAGAGAGATGGGGGCGGCTGGTGAGTGTAGGGGAGAGGGAGAAAGAGAGATAGGTTAGGGTTTGTGTTATGTTTTATTAGAAAATAATAATAATAAATAACAATGATAATATTATAATAATAATAATAATAATGGGAAGCTAATCAAATGAACTCCGATAATAATAATAAAATAATATTAATAACAATTCAATATAGACAATAATCAAATATCAGTCCTAAACAACTAAGGCCAACCAAAGTCCATAAAATAAATAAAATTTGAAACAAATACGAAATTTAAAAATTACCAAATGTCAAGTACGGTCATATATTTATTTTCAAAATAGGGATGTGACATCGATTTTAGTTCATAAGTGGATCCCCCTTGTGGTACTAGCTTTTTCTGGGTTCTGACCAGCTGGTTTTGTGTGACCAAATTTTGGAGTAGCATCCGAGGATCTAACTGCCTTCCTGTAGTACCCCGTTCCGCTCAGTCAATCGGAGGAATCGAAATGCCAACTGACGTTCGGACTTAGCCTTGCAACGGCTGCTCGAAGACATCGCTCGATCGAGGCGATCGCTCGCTCAGGTGGGGTAATTTCGGTGAACTTGCCTCATCTTAGCCTTCACATAATAAATCGCATATTTTCAACTTGCACAAGTAGGCTTGATAATAAAAGAGACGAATCCACATAGCTAAGGAAATAATTCCGACAGATCGAAATGAGTTAGAATATGGAAAGGTCCAATGGTCGGCTTAGAGTAGGTGCACGACGTACTTTGAAAATGACACTCGATCTTTCGTCCCGTGGCTTGGAGAAGGAAAGTTGGTTGAGTAGGCGAAGTTATGAACTTCGCCTAAGTCATAGGCGTCGCCCGCATGAATGCTTCATAAGGCGTGCACGGTCCCATCGTCCAAGGCTTGGCATAGCCTTGGTTTGCCCATGAGTTAAGTTGCGTTGAACGGATTGTGACATAAGTCTAGGCACCCAAATGACTTGGTCGTTTGAAGTCGAATGCGTGCACGGCACGTTCCCACGACACAAGGCTTGACGCAGTCTTTGTTCGTCAAGTTGTTGCAAAGTTAAGTAAGGCAAGGACTATCAAATAGGCGTTCATGAGTTGAATAGTCCCACCATCCCAAGGCCCGTCGTATAAAGTATGATTCAGACGGTAGTGTTGCATAGAACACGATTGGATTAAGGCACGATGCACGGACTTAGCGTTTTATGGCACGAGCTACGGTTTATTCATTGAGTTTAGAAAAAAGGACAAGAAAGAAGTATGCTCGCGGCTATAGGTCGTCGAGGCGGTCTCAGAAGAAAGAAGTATTGAACTTGGCCCTGAAAGAAATGGTGACACTAGACGTAGCATGACTGTATGAGACGTCAGTTTGAGTCGAGTCTTGCATGGTCATGGACAACTTGTCGACAAGGTGGGTCGTTTCCCTGCATGGCAACCTGGCGGCCACGGGACCGTTGCGGCCGCGATTGGAAACGAGTAATTAGCTGTGCTGGGCACGGGTTAGGCGGAGACTTACAGCGGAGCTAGCTACTCGAGATGAAAGGGCACCCATCTAACAAAAGCTAGAGGAGTCCACGATGGCTCTGGGAGTCAATGACCAATTCATATAGATGAGTCGGCACGGGCGACAATCCGCGTGTGTGCCTTTGGATTGAGTTGAGTTGTTGAATGTGTGTACAGTTAGAACACAAATGTTTGGGCCTAAGATTAGCTACAACATAGGCGACGTGCTTTGGCACGAGATGTGGCGTCGAGTCTTAAGTGTTGATATGTGAGTTGTATAAGTTGGGTTTTGAGTTGTTCGAATTTAAGTCAGGAATTGCCACAAGGCAAGTCGGTCGAGTGACACTTAGCCCAGAAGTCTTGATTGGGTCAGTTGGTGATCCAAGTAGCATGGGCCGCGAGGCGGCAATGTAGTTTAGTCTTACTGAAATGCGAGGCACGGCCTCAATATGGGTTTATTGTAGCATGGTCACATAAAAAGGAGTCTATCGTGTAGTTGTGTCTCCGATTTTGGGCCGTAAGACAAACATGACTTGATAGGTTAACGTTGATGTTGCAAGCACGGGATGGTCTAGAGACATAAAATATGCCAAGACGTCGGTCCTAAAAACTGATCCTAAGCGAAGAGTAGAAAGACAATCATAAAGGGGACTATGTTGCACAAAAGTAAATCAAACGTATTGGTTTTGTATGGGTGGGCGAGGAGCTCATTCCACCAGTACAGTTGAGTACTGACACCCATATAGTTTTCATGTGCAGGCACAGATAGAAGCTCGTGGCATGGAGCTCGCTTGGATGCGTCGAGGCACGGCGTTCCTTGGCGATTCGAAGCGTGCGCCCGCATGGAGTCAAGACTTATACGGGACATAATGTATGGACGTCGCCTTCTAAAGCATCCGCTGGCTCAAGACATATATTGAGAGATAAGAGAGAGATGAGTGACTTGTAATGTGAGAAGTGTGAGCTTGAGTGACTTGTAATCTTGGCCTTGTGTCCATTGTAATCTTTGATCCAATATCAATAAAGAGCTTCCTTTGAATGACTTGTGTTTTGTTCTTAATTTCTGCTGCTATTATTCAATGTCTCTGCTTGGGACTTCTGTGCGACGATCCCGTCGCAGCCGCTGAAATCGGCCGTTATGGAACCCTCCTTGCACGAGCGCAATCTAGGCTCGTGCGGCATCACGCCTTAGCGAGGACGATCGCTCCTACGGGAGCGGGGCATGACATAATGGTATCAGAGCACGGCTTTACGTCCTTGGACTATCGATTGAATTCTTTAACTCCGTTGTTTTTACAAACTTTGAAATATTGCTTCCGTAAAGTTGATATCGTTGGTGCGCTCTCTCTCAAATGTCCTACGGATGTCCATACAATAAGTCTAACTATTTTGCAAAACATAGGAGAATAGTTTTTGGCAAAACAAAAAGATGGTTCGCGTAAGCACGGTTGGCTAAGTCGGGCTGGGCTTATACACCAAAGTTGCGTCGACCTTAGAAAACTCGAGTGCAGGAATTAAATAGTGTTGAGCAAGAATAAGTTGGACTCAATTGAGTAAATGAGATGACTATCGATAGGGGTGCTATCGAGCGACGACAATATCGGTGCGATATAGATGAGCGTGCTTGAAAATTGAGGAATGGTTCGGACAAAAAATTTGAAGAAGTGGATTTTGATTCGAATGATAGTTGAGAATTTGATAAATGACTTCATCCCTGAGTGTTGTATGCGATAGCCTCAGGGATGTCGATCGATCGATTGAGGATGCGGGGTGTCGGTGAGTCTATCAGCAAGCATTGCGTTATGCAAAGCCTTAGATTGAGTGTCGTTGAACAAGATGTAGTCTTGAAGATTTGGATGAGTTAAACTGAACAACCTAGAAATTGACGCGCACGAGACGTACACGAGATTGAGGATTGCGCGAGTATGAAACGCAAAAAACGATTGAATAGGTAAAATCGAGTCGAGAAAAAGTTAAGGTGTAGCGAACGGATGACTTGATAAAGAAAATCGATAGGTGGATCGTATATGAAAAGTTAGCACGACGGGAAGATAGCGTGCATGAAAGATTTGATTTTGAAGTTACGCAAATAACTTTGAGGATTGGAATGGATGTTGTTAGATGATTTGAGTTAGCAAAGAATGATGTGAATTGAGAAAATACGTTGGTCGATGACTTAAGATGGACAGATGAACAATATGTGAATTTGGTTTGAGGGAATTGATGTTGTGAATGAATCGAGGGATAACGATCGAACTTGAAATTAAATGTCGAGGAGATTATCCAGTCGAACGATGGCATCATTTGCATGACTCAAAATTGGTTGCAAAGGAAGATCGTCAGGTTATGCATATCGTCGATGGTATTGAGGCGTATCAAAGATCGATATGCGATAACTCGGGGGTACTCTGACTTGGCGAATGACGATCGTGCAATTGTTATTGTTCAGTTGGATGCCATACTTAGGATTTTGATTGAGATGAATGTTGGATGAAAATGATTGTGTCTTGAGGGTTACGCGGATAACCACAGCGTCAATATTCTTGTCTTGAGCGAGCGCAACTCCAGCCTCGCACATGCGTTGCGTCGAATTTGGGGCGATTGTTCCGCGTGAGCGCTGACATGGTGATTCATGTCACAGGAATGATCGAACTCGAAAAATCAGGATACGACAACTTTGATTGTCTCGACTTGTCGGTTTGATGCGAAAGAAAATTTGAGGATGTTAGGACTTACGATTGATGAATGAAATAAACTTGAGGATTGAGTAGGTCCAATCGTGCATCGAGAATGAATTAGTCTAGACTCGAACAAGAGTTACGTCCCGATGAGGATGATTATCCGCGAGAGCGTGCGTGGTGATTCATGCCCACCATGGATAATCTAACTCGCGTGAGATCGGGGCACAATATGTTGTTAAGTCAGATGACCTTGTGATCGATTTCGTGAATTAGGATAAATGACTTAGGGAGTATGGAATGTGAATTATGGTTTAGCGATGAATTGTGTCGTAGCGTGCTTGACTTGAAAGGATTGATAGGCGTATTATGTCGAACGTGTTCGAAGAAATAGACTATACGAAATGGCTTGATGAACGAAGTGATATTGATATGTCAATGAATTGGTTAAAACGTGAGTTATCGTAGGATGGCTTTGCTGAATGACTTGGACCCCATACGACAAATGTTGGGATGTGTGTAGGCAATCTATGCTCGAAGTTTAGAAACCGGAGTGATGCGAGCTTGGGTAGAAAACCCCATACTATCAATTTGGTTTGACCTTAGGATGGGGTCAGTGTTGATATTGTTGTTTGGGAACTATGATTTCAATACTGACGGAAAGACATAGCCTAGCGGTTAGGCAGACGTCCGAGTGCGAAGTGGTAGGATTTGTGGAGGCACCACTCGCATGTATCGGTTGACATGCATGTATATCAGGGACGTCCGAATATGTGCACGATCCGACTCGAGTGGTAATGGTGGATTCTCTATCACGAGGCTTGGCTGAAATGTATGTATTTTGGGGACGCCTAGAATATATGCACGATCCAACTAAGTGATACATTGAATCAAGTGAGACTAGAGGAATAAAAATGGGTCTAGGATTTTGAAATAGTGTTTCAAAGAAAGATTGAGGGTAGTACGAGCGTGGCTCGGATTGAGGAAACGCATAGGAGTAGTGCGTGCGGGAGTCCGTGAATGTTAAGTAAAGTGATAAGACGATAAGTATACTCAGTTAGTTTTGAGGACGAAACTTTTTCTGAGTGGTGTATGATGTAGTGCCCCGTCCCACTCAGTCAATCGGAGGAATCGAAACGCCAACGGTGTTCGGACTTAGCCTTACAACGGCTGCTTGAAGACATCGCTCGGTCGAGGCGGCCGCTCGCTCAGGTGGGGCAGTTTCGGTAAACTTATCTCATCTTAGCCTTCACATAATAAATTGCATGTTTTCAACTTGCACAAGTAGGCTTGATAATAAAAGAGAAGAATCCACATAGCTAAGGAAATAATTCCGACAGATCGAAATGAGTTAGAATATGGAAAGGTCCAATGGTCGACTTAGAGTTGGTGCACGACGTGCTTTGAAAATGACACTCGATCCTTTGTCCCGTGGCTTGGAAGAAGAAAAGTTGGTTGAGTAGGCGAAGTTATGAACGTAGCCTAAGTCATAGGCGTTGCCCGCATGAATGCTTCATAAAGCGTGCACGGTCCCATCGTCCAAGGCTTGGCATAGCCTTGGTTTACCCATGAGTTAAGTTGCGTTGAACGGATTATGACATAAGTCTAGGCACCCAAATGACTTGATCGTTCGAAGTCGAATACGTGCACGGCACGTTCCCACGACGTAAGGCTTGACGCAGTCTTTGCTCGTCAAGTTGTTGCAAAGTTAAGTAAGACAAGGACTATCAAATAGGCGTTCGTGAGTTGAATAGTCCCACCATCCCATGGCCCGTCGTATAAAGTATGATTCGGACGATAGTGTTGCGTAGAACACGATTGGCTTTAGGCATGATGCACGGACTTAGCATTTTAAGGCACGGGCTACGGTTGATTCATTGAGTTTGGAAAAAAGGGCAAAAAAGAAGTATGCTCGCGGCTATAGGTCGTCGAGACGGTCTCAGAAGAAAGAAGTATTGAACTTGGCCCTGAAAGAAATTGTGACACTAGAGGTAGCATGACTGTGTGGGACGTCAGTTTGAGTCGAGTCTTGCATGGTCATGGACAACTTATCGACAAGGTGGGTCGTTTTCTTGCATGGCAATCCGGCGGCCACGGGACCGTTGCGGCCGCGATTGGAAACGAGTAATTAGCTGTGCTGGACACGGGTTAGGCGGGGACTTGCAGCGGGGCTAGCTACTCGCGCTAAAAGGGCACCCGTCTAACAAAAGCTAGAGGAGTCCACGATGGCTCTGGGAGTCAGTGACCAATTCATATAGATGAGTCGGCACGGGCGGCAATCCATGTGTGTGCCTTTGGATTGATTTGAGTTGTTGAATGTGTGTATAGTTAGAACACAAATATTTGGGCCTAAGAATGGCTACAACATAGGCGACATGCTTTGGCATGAGATATGGCGTCGAGTCTCAAGTGTTGATATGTGAGTTGTATAAGTTGGGTTTGAGTTGTTCGAGTTTAAGTCAGGATTCGCCGCAAGGCAAGTCGGTCGAGTGACACTTAGCCCAGAAGTCTTGATTGGGTCAGTTGGTGATCAAATAGCATGGGCTGCGAGGTGGCGATGTGGTTTAGTCTTACTGAAATGCGAGGCACGGCCTCAATATGGATTTTGTAGCACAGTCACATGGAAAAAGGAGTCTATCGTGTAGTTGCGTCTCTGATTTTGGGCCGTAAGAAAAACACGACTTGATAGGTTAACGTTGATGTTGCAAGCACTGGATGGTCTAGAGACACAAAATAGGCCAAGACGTTGGTCCTAAAAACTGATCCTAAGCCAAGAGTAGAAAGACAATCATAAAGGGGACTATGTTGCACAAAAGTAAGTCAAACGTGTTGGTTTTGTATGGGTGGACGAGGAGCTCATTCCACCAGTACAGTTGAGTACTGACACCCACATAGTTTTTATGTACAGGCACAGGTAGAAGCTCGTGGCACGGAGCTCGCTTGGATGCGTCGAGGCACGGAGTTCCTTGGCGATTCGAAGTGTGCGCCCGCATGGAGTCAAGACTTATATGGGACATAATGTATGGACGTCGCCTTCCAAAGCATCCGCTGGCTCAAGACATGTATTGAGAGATGAGAGAGAGCTGAGTGACTTGTAATGTGAGAAGAGTGAGCTTGAGTGACTTGTAATCTTGGCCTTACGCCCATTGTAATCTTTGATCCAGTATCAATAAAGAGCTTCCTTTGAATGACTTGTGTTTTGTTCTTAATTTCCGCTGCTATTATTCAATGTCTCTGCTTGGGACTTCTGTGCGACGATCCCGTCGCAGCCGCTGAAATCGGCTGTTATGGAACCCGCCTTGCACGAGCGCAATCTAGGCTCGTGCGGCATCACGCCTTAGCGATGACGATCGCTCCTACGGAAGCGGGGCGTGACACTTCCTGCCAGATGGTGAACACTAGACGTAATCGTGGCAGCGAGTGGGTTTCTTATTTTGCTCTCTCACTCTATTGTAAATTATTATTTTGAGGGATTTAGCTGCCGAGCACGTGTTATCTCGTGTTGAAACTTTAATTTCTGTTTGCCTAAGGCTGTTACATTATTGGCAAATCCTAGGGTTGATCATGTATGGCTTAACTCTTGCTAGTCTTCGCATTTTGTATGACTAGCTTTATGATTATCTGAATATGTAATGTTTAGGACACCTTACTTTGTATGTATGATGATCTAACATCTTGTAACATTTATTTACTTACTTAACACTAAGTTTGTAACATCTTGACCATAGAGACTGATGGCTTGTAGATAAACCCTCATGCATCTAGACAACCGTGACCGTATTACGAGATAGGTTGCACTTCAACGTACGTAGCTGGCTGTGTCTGTCCTCCGGTCTCCAGTATTCTGTTTCTGGGGCATGATAACAGGCATTCAAAGATGCGTACTAATAGAATGCGCCTTTGATATAATTAAGAATCGATCTACATTTTGGGTAAGAATTTTTTTAACTTCCTTACACAAATTGGCACTGTAGTTGCTTGTTATATTTTGCATAACTATATGCTTGGAGTTCATCCAAATGAAGAGTTAATTGTCGGTGACACTGATATCGTAAAGGGGGAAGTATATGGTGACAATTTGTTTCAGTATGAAAAGTTCTCTCAAAATAGTCCGACCGTCGAACGGAATGCCAAAATGGCTCGGAAGACATGCATGATGAGATCGCACTGCATTTATGGCATGATTACTCTAATGGACATAGTAGGATAAATGTTAATGAGGGTTTATTTCTTTCATGTATTGTACTTAATACACTATAATGTTTTGTAGTGTTATTGTTACTACTTGTTGCCTTTCATTGCCAATCTTAGGTATTGGTGATACTTATGGTCAGTAAGAAGTATTCAATGTTTGGATTATATGAAGCATAGTTTATGTTTTTTTTCCAATTATATTTTTGGACATCTAAGGTGAGACATCGGACAGCTTTTCAAACTATTGACACTTCCAAACACATTAGCTAACCCTATTGCATCTCCTTAATTAAAGAGGTCACTGAACATGTACTAGTAGTCAAGGGCAAAAAGATTGCCATGATGATTCTTAGTATATGCCACAAAGATTTGAGAACTCAATGTCTGCTCAAAATTGGGGTACTACTGACGATTTCTTGAATTTTAATCCTTTGTTCACGGCGAAGGATCAAATCCATAAGGTAGCCCTATGGAGGAACAAGTCTCTTCTCCTTCGAAGAAGAGAGAAGTAATTAAGAAGTTGGCTAAGGGTAAGCATATTCAAAATAAATGAGGAGCTAGGAGGAGGAACGCCAAATAAACTATGGCATGAAGAACATTCCAAGGAACTACTTAAGATAATCTTCCATGAGGCTGATAATAGGAGGAAGTCTAATAAATTTTTTAGATGATGTTCCTATCAAGAAGTTGCAAGATTGGTTGATAAGAATTAGTTTGGTACTATATATAGCATTGATAAAAATAATGAATCATATGAGATTTTTAAAGGCCAAGTTGTTGTATATTATAAAAGGAAAAGATCTCTCAAGGGCGGGCTGGAATGAATTACCTAAAGTTGGCGAGTTTGGAACAAGAAATCAATGATCTAAAAAGGTAAATATGTTCCTTACTTGGACCAGCTCGATCCCTTGCTCGATATGTTCCTTATTAGAAGCTAGCTTGTTTGTGTGATTATGTAGATTATAAGTAAGGACCTGCATTCGTGAACAGTTATCCTTGATATTGTACCATCTATACAAGCTTCTTAGGATTGTTGTTATGTCGACATTCTGACACGCTTACCCGTATCATAAATGACACTGGCCTAGTGGTTGAGAAGATGACCGCTAGCACGTCTGATTTTGTTTGATATTTATGATCATGTATGATTTGATCATGTTGTCTCATATCCTTGGTAATATCTAGTTATTTGAAACGATCCATCTAGGAACGATATTTCGATTGTCCATGACTCGGAATATCAAAACATAATTTGCATAGTTAACTAACTAGCACATCACCTAGTACATTGTGGGTGGGTGGGGGGAGGATTCTTACGACCATGCAACCTTGTTGGCCATGCATCACATACTCAATAGCTCAGTGTGGTACCATGGTCTGACTCATACAAGCTTGTTATATGTAAATGATACTGCGGTATCGGCAGACGATATGTTTCACAATATTATGTTATATGTTTTGCTTGGCCAAGCTTGGTATATATAGTGTGTATGATGGAATCCGCAAAGAATTAATTAGTATTTTAGCAAGTCGTGGTCTGAATGGTGATTCTATATACTTGTTGTCTGATCTTGTTATAATAATTAGTTTTTTTCGGGGATAGTGCGTTGGAACCATACTACCTCACTGTCAATTACTAGTTTACTTACTTCACGTGTGTTCATTTGCTTGCATGTTTGTTACTAGTATAGTAGACTACGAGACATGACATTGTCTTGAGTGTAGTTTTTTTTTCCTCTTGTTATTGTTTGGTGTAGATGTGTTGGTCAAAGTCTCGTAGATGGACTATGAATCATAGTCCAATTTTCATGCTATAAATTCTTATTTCTTATTATAATAGTTTTTATGTTCATTTTGACATCCCTTTGTCGTACTTGCTACTTGGAGATTAACCCTACTAGTTTTGTATGATTAGATCTTATAGAAGAGTCATAGAATCTTTCGTCCATATCGTTTGATGCACCATACTAGGAGAAAAATGATGCTTGAGCTAGAGTAGTGCTTTTTCTCCGCCACTCTTAGTATTATCTATTGCATGAATACTTATTATTTTGGACATTTCGTGATCACTTAGCATGTGTTAGCTCATTTAATATTTTGGGAGCATGTTCATGTGTGGCCAATATAATCAGCGAGATTGTGATCATGTACTATTTGTTACTTCTGATAGTACTTTGTTTACTATTAGCATTATGATCATATAAGATATAGCATTTGTGATGCACTCTTAATTTTTATTTTTCTCATATATATCTTTATTATTTGTTGGTGTGGATTGATGGGTTATAGATTAGCATTTTGTCCTTACAGGCATAACTGTTGGGAAAGAAGCGCGGAAACCTTTTCCCAAACCGGAGAGTACCTGCGAGAGGACCGAGCAAACAACGCACGAACTCAAAAACAAGCACACAAAAACAACCACGCAGACACAGAGAATTTTTGACGTGGAAACCCTTGCGGGAAAAAACCACGGGACGATCGGAGTCCAACCCTGAGAAGCCTCCACTAATGGAATAGAAGAATTACACCCTCTACAAACTCCTCCCGATCCAAATCGGATCCCCACAACACTCAGAGACAAGAACAATGATCACAAGGCTACGAAGAATGAGAACGACGAGTAGAGATTACCCGAAACACGATCTCCTTCGAAAACGACCTTCGATCCTCCGTCTTCTTCTCCGAAGTTGCAATGGCACTCTTGCCTCCTTCTCTCTCAAACTTGTGTTGTCCAATGCGATAATACGATAATGAATTAGGGTTGAGAAAACTCAATATATCTCCCTAATCCCGCAACCAACCTGGACCGTTGGATTAGATCCAATGATGAAAACTCATCCTGAAATTCGCTTCAGCCCCCCGACACACAGAGTTCGGCCAGAACTCTGTGCGGGGCAACCAGCACTGGATGGCCAAACCCTGGAACGGCCAGACCGAGTTCGGCCAGAACTCGGCCTGGGACCGAGTTCGGCCCGAACTCGGCAGACTTGGTCCAGAACCCCCTTTGGGGCAGCAGCAGCAGCAACAACTACTCCCGAGCTTCTCCGACATCGGACGGCGCTCGTCGCACTCCGGGATCTTCTCCACATAGGTTGGGAACCCCACCCACTCCAACAAATCTCCTCCTTCACAACTATGGGGAGGACGTCGTCATCCCGACGATCTGCCTGCAGTACTCAAACTTCCCCCTTGGTAGAATCTTCGTGAACATATCAGCTCCATTGTCATCTGTATGCACCTTCTCAAGCTCCGCGTCCTTCTTCTCAACCGCATCCCGTATCCAATGATACCGAGTCTCGATGTGCTTGGACCGGCTATGAAACGTCTGATTCTTCACAAGATGGATAGCACTCTGACTGTCGCAAAGCAAAGTATACTGCTCTTGCTTCAGTCCCATTTCCTGCAACAGCTTCTTCATCCACAACAGCTCCTTGCAAGCCTCCGTCGCCGCAATGTATTCCGCCTCCGTCGTCGACAAGGCAACACACTTCTGCAACCGCGACTGCCACGACACTGCTCCTCCCGCAAACATCATCACGTAGCCTGAAGTCGATCGCCTCGTGTCTACATCTCCAGCCATATCAGCGTCGGTATACCCAACCAGCTTCGGCTCGTCACCACCAAAGGAAAGTCTCCAACCAGCAGTGCCCTGAAGATATCGTAGAATCCACTTGACCGCACTCCAGTGTACCCTTCCAGGATTCGAAAGATACCTGCTTACCGTACCAACTGCATGAGCAATATCTGGCCTCGTACACACCATGGCATACATAAGGCTTCCCACAGCTGAAGCATATGGAACCCGCTCCATATCTTCCTTTTCGTCTTCGGTAGATGGACACTGCTCCTCAGTGAACTTAAAGTGAGCCGCGAGGGGGGAACTCACTTTCTTCGACCAGTCCATCCCGAAACGCTGAAGTACCCGGTGAATGTACTTCTTTTGGGACAAGTGTAGCAGCTTGGACTCTCTCTCTCGGCTGATCTCCATCCCAAGAATAGTCTTCGCTGTGCCCAAATCCTTCATAGAGAAGGTCGCGCCCAGTTGGCGCTTCAACTCCGCTATCCTAGTGGCATTCCGACCCACTAATAGCATATCATCAACATAGAGCAACAAAATGATGAAATCATCATCGGTAAAATACCTCACAAATGCACAATGGTCCGACGTCGTCCGTGCATAACCATGCTCCCCCATAAACGACTCGAACTTTCTGTACCACTGCCTCGGAGCCTGCTTCAGACCATACAAGCTCTTCCTCAACCGGCAGACCAAATGTGACTTGCCCTTCTCACAGAATCCCTCCGGCTGCTCCATGTACAACTCCTCCTCAAGATCACCGTGGAGGAACGCCGTCTTCACGTCCATCTGCTCGACCTCCAAGTCAAAACTGGCTGCTAATGCTAGCACCACCCGAATAGACGAATGCTTGACGACAGGCGAAAAGATTTCATCATAATCCATGCCTTTCCGCTGACCGTAGCCCTTGACTACCAGCCTCGCTTTGTATCGAGGGCGAGTAGCATCATCCGTCTGCTTCACTCTGAACACCCATCGATTCTTCAAAGCCTTCTTGCCCTTTGGCAACCGCACCAGATCATAAGTAGAATTGGTGTGCAAGGAACTCATCTCCTCCTGCATAGCCACCATCCACTCCTGCCTGTGTTCGTCTTCCATAGCCTCTGCGAAACTTTCGGGCTCTCCCCCGTCAGTCAGTAGCACATACTCATCCGGCGAGTATCTCGTAGATGGTCGACGATCCCTGTTGCTCCTTCTCAGTGGAGCCACTGGTGCTGGCTGTATACCGACAGCCTCCTCCCCTTTAGGAACTGCCTCCCCGGCATGCTCATCCTCCTGAGGGACACCCTGACCACCATCAGCAGGCTGATGATCAAGGTTGGGAGCAACTCCATGTACCGGCTCCCCCATAACTGGATCCTCCGCGATGTCCTCTGGAAACTGCTCGAAGCGAAATGACTCTAACTCAGGCAATTCCTCAGCCTCAGAAGGCGTCTCGGAATCCTGAGTGTTGGTCATGGTCTGATCCTCGACGAACACCACGTCCCTGCTTCTGTAGAGCTTTCCTTCCACTGGGTCGTAGAGTCTATAGCCAAACTCATCCCGACCGTAGCCGACAAAGACGCATCGCCTCGTCTTCGGCTCAAGTTTGGTCCTCTCGTCCTTCGGTACATGCACGAAGGCTTTACAACCAAACGCCCGCAGGTGACTGTATGACGGCTCTTTGCCGTACCATACTTTATCAGGCACATCACCCTGCAAAGGAGCACTAGGAGACAAATTAATAATATAAGCAGCTGTGAGAAGAGCCTCACCCCAATAACTGCCCGGCAAGTTTGCTTCTGACAGCAAACACCGCACCCTCTCCATCAGTGTCCTGTTCATGCGCTCCGCTACACCATTGAGCTGAGGTGTCTTTGGCGGAGTCTTCTGGTGTCGTATCCCTTGCTCTCTGCAATACGCATCAAAGGGACCGATGTATTCGCCGCCATTGTCGGACCGAACACACAACAACTTCTTGCCCGTCTCCCTTTCAACGGAGGCCTGAAACTCCTTGAAAGTAGGCAGCACCTGATCCTTGGTCTTTAAGGCATAGACCCAAACCTTCCTGGAACAGTCATCAATGAAAGTCACAAAGTAAGAAGCATCACCAAGAGATTTTACCTTCATAGGACCGCAGACATCCGAGTGAATCAACTCGAGCAACGCCGGCTTCCTCGAACTTGGGTGACTCTGGAAAGACACCCTACTTTGCTTCCCAGCCAAACAGTGCGTGCACTTCTCCAACTTTGTAGACTTGAGCCCCGGAATCACTTTCCTGTTCACCAAGTAGCTCATCCCCTTCTCGCTGATATGGCCGAGCCGCCTGTGCCACAACTCGGTTGACGCGTCACTGACTGCGTTCACCTCCTGTGCCCCCTCTGCGCTCCCCTCCATATAGTAGAGACCGGACTTCTTGCTTCCTCTGGCAATCACCATCGAACCTCTGGAAAGCTTCCACTGACTATTCCCGAAGAGACTGAAGAATCCCTCGTCATCCAACCTTCCAACCGACACCAGGTTGAAACGGATATCAGGGACATGACGAACATCCTTGAGAACAAGAACCGCACCCGTCTTCGTTCTCAAATGCACATCTCCAACGGCAACCGCCTTCGACACATCTCCGTTGCCCATCTTCAACACGCCACAGTCGCCTGTCGTGTAAGTGGCAAACAGTGCCCTATTGTGAGATACATGTGCTGAAGCCCCTGAGTCCACCAGCCAAGAATTATCATCGCAGGCGAGGTTAGTAATGACCTCATCACCTACGACGATCACATCGCCTCCATGCGTCGAGGCCGCCGCTGTAGTGTTCTCTTCTTGCTTCCCCTTGTCGCCCTTCTTCTCTCTCTTCCAAGCGAAACAATTCCGCTTGATATGGCCCTTCTTACCGCAATGATAATACTCTGAGTCCTCGTACCGACCCTTGGACTTCCCCCTGCTCTTGTCTCTGCCACCACCTGGACCCCTGCTTTTGCCCCTTCCGCGGCTCTCTGAAACAAGTGCCTCTGAGTGGTGGGATGTGGATGAAGTGCCCTGAGAACGTCTCCGCATCTCTTCATTCAACACCCCGCTCTTGGCAAACTCCAGACTGACCACGCCCTCTGGAGCAGAAGCGATCATAGATACTCGTACGGTCTCCCACGAGTCTGGCAAGGTACACAGCAGCCACAGTCCCTGAACTTCGTCGTCGAACTTGACTCCCATAGAAGATAGCTGGTCAACCACGCCCTGAAAATCACTCAAGTGATCCGTAATAGACGCCCCATCCTTGTACCGCAGACCCATCATCGTTCGGATCAGAAACAACTTGTTTACCCCGGTCTTCTTCGCATACAAGGATTCCAGCTTATCCCACAACGTCTTCGCGTGCTCAATATTGGCAACGTGGTTGTACACGTTCTCATCAACAAACTGCCGTATGTACCCACACACCTGTATGTGCTCGAACTTCCAGTCCTCCTCGGATTTATCACTGGGCCTCTCGGTTGCAAACACAGGTAGATGCAGCTTCTTGACAAATAGCAAATCCTTCATCTTGCTCCGCCAATAATGATAGTTTGTGCCATTGAGGTTCACCATGCGCACCGGCTTCGCGTCCATCTCTCCTCTCTGGTTCCTCTGTCAACTCCTGACACCCTTTGAACCCAAAGCTCTGATACCACTCTGTTGGGAAAGAAGCGCGGAAAGCTTTCCCCAAACCGGAGAGTACCTGCGAGAGGACCGAGCAAACAACGCACGAACCCAAAAACAAGCACACAAAAACAACCACGCAGACACAGAGAATTTTTGACGTGGAAACCCTTGCGGGAAAAAACCACGGGATGATCGGAGTCCAACCCTGAGAAGCCTCCACTAATGGAATAGAAGAATTACACCCTCTACAAACTCCTCCCGATCCAAATCGGATCCCCACAACACTCAGAGACAAGAACAATGATCACAAGGCTACGAAGAATGAGAACGACGAGTAGAGATTACCCGAAACATGATCTCCTTCGAAAACGACCTTCGATCCTCCGTCTTCTTCTCCGAAGTTGCAATGGCACTCTTGCCTCCTTCTCTCTCAAACTTGTGTTGTCCAATGCGATAATACGATAATGAATTAGGGTTGAGAAAACTCAATATATCTCCCTAATCCCGCAACCAACCTGGACCGTTGGATTAGATCCAATGATGAAAACTCATCCTGAAATCCGCTTCAGCCCCCCGACACACAGAGTTCGGCCAGAACTCTGTGCGGGGCAACCAGCACTGGATGGCCAAACCCTGGAACGGCCAGACCGAGTTCGGCCAGAACTCGGCCTGGGACCGAGTTCGGCCCGAACTCGGCAGACTTGGTCCAGAACCCCCTTTGGGGCAGCAGCAGCAGCAACAACTACTCCCGAGCTTCTCCGACATCGGACGGCGCTCGTCGCACTCCGGGACGGCGCTCGTCGCACTCCGGGACGGCGCTCGTCGCACTCCGGGATCTTCTCCACATAGGTTGGGAACCCCACCCACTCCAACAATAACTGTGTTGTGGGGTACTAATATACTCATTGATTTGGGATGTTCTAGTTCAATTATTCTTTGTTTTGATGCAAAGTTTAGATATATTGTTATGTGTCTTCATTGTTTGTCTATTATATTGTGGATTACAAGTCGGTGTCACTTCACGGCTTTGAAGAACTCAATCCGATGAGGTTTTGTCAATTTGTTATAGGGCCAAACTTTAGGTAATATTTGCTTTTTAGTTTTGGTTGTACATTCAGTTTCAATACAGGTTAACGAATTGGGTCATTTAATTATTGTACATTTCTACGCATAATTACTGTGTCAATTCAATCGTTTTGTTTCTTCAATTTTTTTTTTTTCGTTTCAGTTTTAATGGGTAATGTAATGTATTGGTAGTTACATATAGTATCCGTACCATGGTACGTAGTATATCAATTTTTGAGAGCTACTACACTTCACTCGAATAAACAAGTAAAGTGTAAAATTATACACTCTCAGAGGAGGAAAAAAACTGCATCCAAATAAGATTGGTAAAACTATATTTATGGGTGAGCATACAACGTTGAAAATCGAAAACAGAATCAAAATATGACAGTCGGTTCAGATTTTTGGTTATATATTCGATTTTTCGGTTTGAAGATTTAAAATTTTGAAATATTGTTTCGGCTTTCGGTTCTTGATCCGAATAATCGAACCGAACAAAAAATCGATTTTGGGTTCAATAATTTACCAAACTATCTTCAATTTATATATATACTAATATTTTTTCTTACCCTATCTAAGCGTACTCTCTTATTCAATTCTCTGTTGACACTTGTCGTCGCTTCTTTGAACGCTCTTTCCACCCTCAATTTATGTATACTAATATTTTGTAGGTGCTGCTATTAGCACTCCTAAAATGTCATTCGGCACTCCTCTTTAATTTTTAACATTCAAATTTTAAATCTACTCCTGCATTAAATTTGACATTAATTTGTGCATGCATAGAGGGAGGAGTGTAGGATGACATTTTAGGAGTGCCAATAATGTTAATGCATGGACAAATTTGGAATTTGAATGTTAAAAAATTAAATAGGAGTGCCGAATGATATTTTAGGAGTGCTAATAGCAGCACCCTATTTTTTCACTCTTTGTAATTGTAATAATTTATAAATACAACAATGTCATTTATTTTTGATAATTTGTTATTTAAATTGGCTCATTTGTTAAAATGGAAAAGTCTGATCCATTGATCCATAAAATCGAATAGACTAAAAATCGAACCAAATTAATTCAATTAGTTTTTTTTTTCAAATTTTATAAAAACATTTTAATTTTTGATTTTTGAACAATAAAATTTACGAACATTTTAATTTGTATATATTAAGTTTGATTTGAACCGAATCTAATCGAACCGTTGCTCACCTCTTAACTAGGGGTGAGTATTCAGTTTATTCGGTTCCAACCGAACCGAATAACCGAAAATCGAATTAGACCGAAACCGAATAAACAAAACCGAAACCGAACCGAATTGGTCAATAACCAAACCGAACCGAATTAAATCGGTTCGATTTTCGGTTTATTCGAATTTTGGGTTTATTTGTATTTTTTTTGTTAATATATATAATAACTAAATATACCTAGATATATTTATTATATACCTATAGTATATATCTATATATATATAGTATATACCTCTCTCTCTCTCTCTATATATATATATATATATATATATATATATATAAACTAAATTTTTTTATTCGGTTTTCGGTTTTGGACTGAAATCGAAACCGAAAATCGAAACCGAAACCGAAAACCGAAATCGAAACCGAAACCGAAACCGAATAAGAAAATTTAGTATTTTAAAAACCGAAATCGAACCGATTTTCTTATTCGGTTCGGTTCGATTCGATTTTCGGTTCAAAACCGAATAATGCTCACCCTACTCATAACTATATTTGTCGTGCATGTGCTAGATGTATACAATGAAGTTTCCACTTTCATGCTTCTATGCACCGTCGAACCAAACAGTGCTCTGAAGATATTTTTGCTTTTTCTCCATTCTTCTTTAAAAGCAACTTATATAGACATGACACTTGAGATTGAGATTCCATTCTTACTGGACAAACATCTAACATATTGATATCAAAGTATTCAATAATAAACATTAAAAAAAATATACTAAGTTTACTATCAAATATTTATACTTTTATTACAACCAACACTCGCTTCATGCTAACATAGTTCAACTCGGTTCCATCCGGTCCCATTCGGTCCCCCCTTTCTCCAATCAATGGATGCCACATAGACGGTTGTAAAACTTAAAATTATTTGTAAGCATAGCATTTTCCTACGCATAAATATGTTGGACAAATTGTATTCTTTATTTTGTCTTAGATTTAATTGCAACTTGATAGCTTCAACTATATGTATTTTTCAACATAATATTCTGAACTTTTTACTCAACAACTTAATACCATCACCTATTAAATATTTTCAACTTCATATTCTCAAATTAAGAAAATATCAAAATATCCTTACCACCCCTGTCCAACCCTACATCTGCCGCACCTCCCCCCCCCTCCAACACCATGTCCCCCTCCCCCCACGGCCCCCGTTCCCAACCCCTCCCCTCTCTTTTTCCGTGCACGCAACCGATGAAACGACAACAATGGAGGCACCGTGGAGAGAGGGTGGGGCGGTGGTGCAGTCGGGGGAGGGAGGGAGCAGATCAACAAGGGGTGGGGTGGCGGGCAGGGGCGGGGGCGCCCGGAGGTGTAGGGGAGGGCGGGGGGTTAGGGAGAACAAAGATATTATTGTCATTTTTTCAGGATACTATGTTGTTCAAAAAATAATTAGGATATCAAGCTAAAAAAATTGACATAGTCAAGAGACTTTCTACTGAGTTTAGTCTGTGCAATGCAGTGGGGAGGGTAAAACAAGTCGAAATGGAGGGTCGATAGCAAGTATTCTGGTCCTGGCAGTGGACACTTGTGTTCTCCTTACGTGTATTTTGGTTTTTGTTAAAATGTAAGTGGCCTAGTGTCAGTGATAGAACCAATTCACTGCATACCTTCTTATCAGCACCTAAAGAGTAAGGAAATAAATCCCTCTCTCGTCGACCCACAGCCGGACTGCAGTGACTCTGTTCGATGAAGAGTCTAATCTTATATGTATAATATTTGTCGACGTTTCAGAGAGAGAGAGAGAGAGAGAGAAAAGTGGGATTGTATTGTTTAGAGCAACAATAGTAAGGCCCGTCCCAATTTCTAAATTCATTCAAAATATAGGAGTTTATTGTGTAGAATAAGTAAAATTTAATTAAAAAAATTGCATATAAAGTACTGAAGTTTTTTTTAATTAGGTAAAAGACACAAAATTTAGAGTATTTGTAAAGACAATCCCAAAGCGTTGTTTTAAAGGACGTATTTTTTGCAATTTATTTCCTTTTAGAGAACGTAAATTTTGCATATTATTTTGGTTTTTTTTTTCCGAAAAAATAGTGTTTCAGGAACATAAAAAATTTATAAAAAAATTGTCAGTAAAAGTCCAATTTTGTCAATAAATTTCGTCACTAAAAGTCTAGGTTTGTCACTGAAAATCCAATTTCATCACTGAAAGACAAATTGGTCACTTCCAATCGAGATAATTTTTTTTAAAAATTTTACGCCCTTTAAAAGAGCGTAAACTGCACAAAAGAAAAGAAAGAAAGAAAAGTTTATGCCATTTGAAAATGTGTAAATCATAAAAAAATTTAAAAATATGCCCTTTAAAACTATATTTTGGGGCTGTTTTTACAAATACTCTAAATTTTGTGCTTTTTATGCAATTGAAGATAACTTCAATGATTTTCATGCAATTTAATGAGGTTAATTAGAGTCCTATGATAATTCTGTCACAGTTACATGAGGCATGAGAATTTTTACATTTAGAATTTAGGAATTCAGACTCAATTTAAAATCCTATTTTCTAGATTTTAGATTATTTTTTGACTACATAATTTTTTTAACTTTTATCTTCAAAAATTATTTTATGTTAATTTTTTTATACAATAATGCTAAGTCTACTACCAAATCCTTACAACCACTCACTCATTTGCTGACATGTGGGCCATGGTCCACATGTCAGCAATGGGTGAAGGTTGTAAGAGGGTTGCATGGCCCATATGTCAGCAGTGGGTAAAAGTTGTAAGAGGGTTGTAAGAATTTGGTTGTAACTGTAGCATTACTCTTTTTTTATATACTATTTTTATAAGGATTTAGTCTATTTTAAATTTATTTTTTATTATAAATTCGGACTTCAAATGTATTTTTGACTTGAGCTCCATCTGTGCGTGTCGCTATCACATTGTAAATGTCGCTATCACAGAGCGTCCGGATTGGATCTTTTGGCGCTACCGAATATTTTTACGGAGGAGAGCGAGAGAGAGAGAGGGGGAATGGATTCTTCATTTGTGACAAGTGATTGATGATGAATGGGATGGCTACTGCTCCTCTCCCAACACGCCCCGCGCGAATCGCGCTGGAAGCTCAGAGCTCCCCGCAGAGTCTGTACGTACTACGTTTGTCTGACACTACCCTCCTCGATCTGTTCTCTTATGTACAGGTGGGACCCCCAGGTAGGGTCGTTCGGAAGGATATTCAAGTGGTAGCTGGCAATGTTTTAAAAAATCCGACCTATCATCCAACCGATTTTTTTGGTACAGATGGAACTGGGTTCATGATTCAATCGAAATTCAAACAAAATTGGTTCGATTTAGTTCAAACAGATAGACATCCATATTTACTACTTAGTTTGATTTAATTTTCTTCTTAGTATGTTGGTTTGGTTTAATTTTACATTAATAAAGTTTATTAAAATCAAACCAAAAACTAAATGATATGAATTTCACAAGATAATTGTTTTTTTATTTTTTTAAAAAAAATCAAAATTAGCCGTTCAATTGTGAATCGGTTCGGCTGGTTCACCGGTTGAACTCCAGTTTTGGAAGAAAAAACCTACGTTTATATAAAAGATCCAATTTTAGTCGAACCAGACCAATTTTTTGGGCATAAATCGGTTGGAACCGGTCCAACACCGGTCCGGCCCGGTTCTTACAATACTGGTAGCTAAGGACTTGCTGGTGACAAGCTGCTATTGTTATTTAAAAAAAATCCTTTTTTAAACAAAATAACAAACCGAGAACATAAAATTAGTATTATCGATTTTGGAAGATGAGTCGTGTACGAAACAGTACAGATTTTCTTGAAACTCTTCTAGATGTTAAACCTCCTTCTATAATTTTTTGTCACTGTACACAGTTCTGAGATAACAATCCGAACTTAATTTTTGATCAGAGTGAAAAAAAAAGAACATTTGAAAAAGTAGATCTAGAGACAAATTTCTTTATTGATGCCAGTAACAAACCTCTACAAAAAGACCTATTATATATAGGCATAGCTAATAACCCATAATATTAATAGACTAACAAAAATAATGATGTTATCGGGCTGAAATTTAATAGCCTTTAAGGAATAACACTACCAAAATATGACAAATTTGCGTCGCCAACACCAAACGTCGTTAAATTCTACAAATTTATCGACGCAAAAAAAAACGTCGTGATACATCGCTGATGGTGACGAATAGCAAATACTGATGCCGATAGGAGTCGCTGAATGTCGCTATTTTTTTTTAATTAACAACGACATTTAGCGACATCGTTAATCAATTGATATCAGCAATCGACAATTCACTTTCCCCCTAAATTTTTTCCTCTTAAAATTTTTAGTTTTCCCCTATTCCCCCCCTCCCCCACGCTTCCCCTCCTGCCCTTCCTCTCTGACGCTTCCCCTCTGGCACCCTAACTATATCTTTCATCATTCATTATTGGCAGATTCTTCTAGTACCACAAATTATTGAAGTCCATAAATGTCATATCCCGGAACCAGAATACTGGAGACTGGGGACGGGACCAAGCTAGCTACAAATACCAGAGTACTCCACTACACAGAGATATGATCACGACTGTAAAGACGTGGGTTACAACTATAAAGCAACACTCAATCGTAGGTCAAGCAATCTTAGGTATCTCAATCATAAGCAAATAAATAAAGTACAAGAAGTATGATCATCAGACATATAAAACAGTAAAGCATCCCAAACTATAATATATAAATGACCATGAAGCTAGTAATACAAATAAAGAACTAATAAGAGTGTAAGTCATACATGATCAACTTTAACTATAGTCTAGAATAGCACAAATTATGTTTGTGTTTGTAGGCTAAATTTTATGGTCCAAAACACGAACTAAACACATGTTCGGTAGCTAAAGAAAAAATATATGTACAGATACTAGTGGATAAATGAAGGAAAAATCCACTTAGGTACTCTGGTGCTCCGGGTAGTCAAGAGTAAGAGGTACAAAAGATCCTTTGGTTTCGCCACCAGATCTAGCCAAATAAAACCAGTAGAATCAAACCCCAAATAGCAAGTACAACAAAGGAAGCCAACTAATAAACTAAAACCAACATGTAAACATAATAAAGGCTGAAGGAAAGACGATAAGTACAATCATGAATAAAGTAAAGGTACCACAAAACATGTATGAAATCTGAAAACATAAGAGCAAACTGGAAACAAGTAAGCATGTACAGGATCATGAAAAGTAAACTAGAATAGCATGTGAGTACATAATATATAGGGCGACGAATAATTAGAGAACATAGGGGCTACTCTGGATCCAATCCATAACCCTTTACCAAACAAGGACGGGGATGGATACTGTTTCCTGAACAACACTTAGCCTCTAATAATTCACTGTCATAAGTAAATCATAAGCAAGACAAGACAGAAATAAGAGTAGACATGACTAGATAAGACATGAACTTGATTCCATCCATCAATCATGACCAAGCAATTAGTACGACTTGATACATTAGCTCAATAGGGTTATCGTAATCCTAATTACAAACATATGCAGTTTAAGAATTTTTATCAGTTACATGCCATGCAATCTTTCCAAATTATCCAGACCCTGGAATAGTACTTAAATATATAGCAGATGGACCAACCAAGAGATGTGAATCCTAAAGAAGTAAGACCCACACTACGGTGAACTAATAACAATATAGTTTGTCCCACTCTACGATGTGCTAGAAATGTGCTGCTCACGATCGAGAGCTCCAAATCCATTGTGTCGAACTAAATAAAGGGTATGCAAGTAACTGATAAATCTCCCCTTCTAATATATCTAGGTAATAAAGCTAGTTGTTTAATCATTGACATTTTCATCCAGGATTAAGGGTGTGGCATCCCGTAGAATCCATCGTAAACATGATACTCCCCTCGGGGATATGCAAGTCTGGACAAGACAAGAGAACAAGACAAGGTATACTATGACAAGCCATAACAAAAAAATACAGAAAAGTGGAAACATGAGTCATGAGTGCGCTACGACGAGCCACTATCAAACAATATTGTAAATACAAGAATCATGAGTGTACTACAACGAGCCATATCAAGCAATATTGGATAATACATGAATTATCATATATATATATATATATATATATATATATATATATATATATATATATATATATATATATATATATATATATTGTTTTTTTGTTTTTGTTTTTTTTTTTTGGGAAGGTAACTGCTTTATAAAGAATAAATAATAAAGATTTTACAAACTCACCACTCCTGACCCAACCTAACAAGAGAACATAGCACCATTGCTACAAACCAGTCAACAGAACAAACAAAACGCAAAGTTCCTACTGCTAATCCGGAGCCAAATGCTTGATATCATCCTCAATGCTACACTTGAGGCCTTCAACCGAGTTCTCCAATCCTTCAAAGACTCTCCTGTTCTTTTCTCTCCAAATGTGCCAGACTGCACAGAGTAACCGCAGTCTCATGATTCAAACCCACCTCGAGCCATTGTTCTTGTACTTATCTATCACTTCAACGATCCCAGCCAGGTTGAGACTATCGCTGTGTCTGAGCCCCAAGAAGTTACACTGACCCTTCCACACGCCAAGGCTAAAAGCACATCTGAAGAAGACGTGATCATGCGTCTCAGAGTCAGTCTTACAGAGAGGACATAGGAGATCCGTGATTTGAACCCCAAAAGCGCGCAGTCTATCCCTGGTAAGAAGCCTATATTTTAGGGCTTTGTACATATAATACCTGAACTTGGGAGCAGCCTCGTTAAGCCAGATGAGTTGAACCATTTCGTCTTGGGATGCGTAGGCATGCAGTCCTCGTAGGCGAGCTTGTGGGAGAATGCCCCCGTGTCGGAGCCCATCCAAATCCAGTGATCAGACCCAAGGTTCCCCTCAATAGGGATTGAGAGGATAAGTCTGGACCATCTGCTAACACAAGACTCGGCCGAAATCATCCATGATCCGTTCCTAATGAGGGAGCAGACCTTCTCTTTTTTTGTTGAAGATAATATGGATATCAAATTCTCCCCTGTCAATGAGACTCAAATAGTCAATCCACAGATCCTGCCACACGTTGGTGAGGGCTCCATCACTAATCACCCTCCGAATGCTAGCCTTCAGCTTCAATCTTTGAGAGAGCATACTTTTGAAGCTAATTGAGTAGTTGTTATTGCTCTGCATGGTCCAAAAATTCTCCTCACGAACATACCTACTGTTCATCCACTTGGCCCAGGTGGACTTCCCCTCAACAATACTCCAGGCGATCTTAAGAGCAGCCATATCCCTGAGGGAGGCTAAGGACCTCAGTCCTACTCCCCTTCTTTCTTCGGGCGACAAAGTTCTTTCCAAGCGATGGTTTGAATCCCTCCTCTCCAGACGAACCTCGTGCACATACTATCGATCTTGCTCAGAGTCTTCCTCGGAAGAAGAATCACTTGCATCCAATACGCAATCATCTAGTTGATAACCGATCTGACAAGCTCAACCCTGCCTCCGAATGAGAGAAGTTGGGCTTGCCAACCCTCCAGTTTGGCTTCGATTATCTGGGTCAAGCTAGAGCAATCAAGATGCTTGGAATAAGTGCTAGCCAGAGGAACCCACAAATACCTGATAGGTAAGGAGCCAATATCAACTTCCAATAGCCCAGACCACCTCGCCTTCTCGACACAAGTATGATTGAAGAAGATGGAGCTCTTGTCTTTGTTAAGTTTCAGACCAGCCAACTCCTCGAACTCTATGAGGATGCCAAGTATAGTCTGAACCCCTAAGTCAGTCGGTTTGATGAAGACAAGGAGATCATCCGCGTAAATAAGGTAGGAAATGGACGGCTTGACAAGTCTGAAGATCAGAATGATAGTTCTCGAGTGCTCGACGATCTCCATCTGGCAAGAGAACTGCTCCATAACCACAGTGAACAAGTAGGCTGAAAGGTGATCACTCTGTCGAAGCCCTCTAGAACTCTGAATAAACCCATGAGGCCTCCCCTTAATCAGAATAGAGAACGTAGGCATAGAGATACATTCGTATATCCTGGAAATCTACCACTCGTCGAACCCCATGGCTTGCATCATATGAATAACAAATTCCCTGTTGACAGTATCGAAAGCTTTCCTAAGGTCGAACTTCATACAAGCTTTATCTCTCCCAATCTTGTTGAAATCTCTCACAAGCTCATTAGCAAGAAGACAATTCTCAGAGATACTCCTCCCTTTAATGAAAGCGGATTGGTTAGGAGATATGAGCCCAGGCAGTAGCCTCTTCATCCACATATATATATATATATATATATTATATATATATATATATATATATATATATATATATATATATATATATATATATATATAGAAGAAAAAAAATATATATATATTTTCTTCTATATATATATATATATATATATATATATATATATATATATAATATATATATATAAAATAAAAAAATAAAATATATATATATATATATATATATATATATATATATATATATATATATATATATATATATATATATATATATATATATATATATATATTACGAGCCATTACAAACAATATTGGACAATACAAGAATTGTACTACAACGAGCCATATCAAGCAATATTGGATAATACATGAATTATCATAGTGATATATATATATATATATATAGATATATAATATATATATATATATATATATATATATATATATATATATATATATATATATATATATATATATCTTGTACAAAACACAAAGGTAAAAATATATATATATATATATATATATATATATATATATATATATATATATATATATATATATATATCTTGTACAAAACACAAAGGTTTTTGAATTCTAGGGCTGACTGTGCCAAGATAAAGAGTGGTTGGGATTTAATCTTGGTGAATCAACGGTTGTGGATGAGCATTATTGAGAGTGGGGTTTTATAGGGGATCCAAAGAGTGGGGTTTGCACTCATAATGGTTGTGGATGAGCACTATTGAGAGTGGGGTTTTATGGAGAATGAGCATTATTGAGAGTGGGGTTTTATGGAGAATCCAAAGAGTGGAGTTTGCACTCATAATGGTTGTGGATGAGCATTATTGAGAGTGGGGTTTTATGGGGAATCCAAAGAAAATTCACATCCAGCAGTGGTTGGAATTTAATATTTTGATGGGGGCCTCATAATTATTATTGTTCGTTTAAAATTGGGGGTCCAAGATTTGAGGGGGGATACCTTAAATGAACCGTGCCCGATGGGCACGGGTTATGACTAGTATATATATATATATATAACGTAGACAGCTTATACGTATTCGAGCTGGTCTAAGTCCACTTGATACGTAGCTGGCATATTTTCAGATCCTAGTCCTACGTATTTTGGGACTGGGACTCGACAACTATCAAGCAATATTAGACAATACAAGAATCATGAGTGTGCTACGACAAGCCACTATCAAGCAATATTGGACAATACAAGAATCATGAGTACATTACGATATGCCATTATCAAGAAATCATGATAAAAGCATGTACATAAAAAAGTCAGGATAACAACTACGTACTCAAGCAATGATGATCAAGACTAGGTACCTTCACACCCTGAGTAGAACATATGCCTTACTGTTACTACCGATATCACCATCGTTGCCATGGACGTCGAGTCGCAAGAGTAAGAGAACTTTTTCTTCGGATAGGCAAAACATAACTCCCTTCTCTGCACAGCCAATCGTTGCATGACATGCATCGAACCAGTCAATTCCCAAGATAATATTGTACTCTTTAATGTCGAGTACCATAGCTTCCAAAGATAGAGTTCTGCCGTCGATACAAATGTAACCATCCCTGCAGATGAATCTAGCAGGCAAATCCACTCCCGAAGGAATAATAACACAAATGTTCATATTTAACATTCATATATAGTTTATTTTCCTCAGCAAAATCAGATGATATAAAACTATGAGTAGCACCTGAATCAAATAATACCCCTAGTAGGTATACCTCTGTACACAGTAGCATACCTGTTATAACTATGTCAGAGGCAAGAGCTTCTATTTGGGTCAAATTTTAAACTCTTTCTTGTGCCATGCTGTGGATTCTGAGTATTTCTAGATGGTGCTGGTAAATCTCGTGGCGCCTACCTACGATTATGATTGTACCGTGGATCATGCAGAGGAATCTGATTCCCTTCTCTTCCTCTGCATTCTGCTGCCTTGTGGTCTATATTTCCATATTTAAAACATCCAACCGACACTCTGCTTGTCGACATCCATACCGGTTGCACCTGAAATAATATGGTCCCTGATATTCGCTTGTGTGCTGACGTTTCGAAACATCAGTCCTGCCAGTAGCCATAGGTTGTTTGTGTTGATTGTTATGGTTGCTCTGTGTCCCCCTCTAGCAGCTGGATGATATAACTTTTCCATTTCAAGTGCTGGCTCATAGGCCTCTCAGGATGATGTATACTTCCAATTCAGAATGTCTTCTTGTAAGACCTCGTTCAAGTCTTGAACAAATCTCTTTCGCTTCGCATCATCGTTGGGCACCATATAACCAACAAATCTGACCCCTTTAAGAATTTTGTCTCGGAATCCTCTACCGACATATGCCTTGTCGAAGCGCTATAAACTCGATTTCTTTCCTCTGGCGAACAACATGTGGGACGTATTGAGGAAAGCCTGCTTTAAGGTTTCCAATAGTATCTTAGTGTTTGCATTAGTGCCACGGAGTGCTTGTCTTTAGACTTCCATCATCCCTGGCCTTGAGACGACGCTAGACGGCCACATAATTAACTCTTTTGCTTCCTTGAATATCGAGCATGCGAAAATAGCCTTCAAGAGTAGCCAGGAATCACATCACCTCATTGGGTTTCGCCCTTACATTGAACTCTAGCTGATCACAGTTCTTAAATTCCGAGAACTTAAAGCTTATTTCCTTTAGATTGGCGTTTCAGACCCTTCAATCGCCACTGCCACGGTCTCTTATGTTACGACTACTACAGAAACATTGTTATCGGCTGACAACGTGTTGACAGTCTTAGTCAAATTATCCACTTGCTTTTGTTGCCCCTCTAATTGTGCCTAAAACTGAACTCGGAGCTGCTCTTACATTTGGAGATATTGAGCCTCGCTCTACTTTCTCTGAGCCTCCAAAAATTGCAGCATTATTTTTGTTGGGTCAGACGACGATGTTACTATCGAACCATCAGCTTTAGTCATTCTACAAACAAATAGTTCCATTAGTACTCATAAAATATTTACGGGCTTATTATATGGAACATTATTTCATATAGCAGCTATGGACACCATCAACCAAGAAAATTACATCAAAACTTTCATTTGAAAATATTTTCAAAAGCGGAGGATTTAAAATCATGCTTTGGTACCAGTATGTCATGCCTCGATTTCGTAAATCTTTCGTCCTCGCTTTAATTTGTACCGAATCGATCTTCTTAACTATATGTAATGTCATACAAGTTCGGACTTGCACCTGTACAAGGCAAGAACGTGCACATTTAAATTCGTTTTGAAATATCAAATACAGTAACACAATAAAAATATTGAATACACCGTATAGGAAGAAATAATCATTTAATTGAAATAATAGTAGCAAATACAACATTTTTCATGACTACAGAAATATCGTTCTGGTTTACATAGTTTCATGAAAAGAAAATAACTGATAGGTTATAATAAAATAATTTTTCATTCCATACATTATGTCCATTTATTACAAATGAAATCTAAGCAGCAACTTGAAGCTCCAAAATAGTTTGAAAGTCTTTAGTTAGGAAGAAGCTTGAAAACAGTAGCATTAAAATCCTTATCTCCCTCATGCGTTCCCGTTTTCTCCAGTATCTATAAAGGATAAATGTAACGGTGAGTCCCATTTGGTCCACTCAGCTAAACTAACACTTCTGAATTTATATGACAGACATTTTAAAACATGCAATCTTTTTATTTAGGGACTAGGGTTAATTAATAATTCATATTCATCGAAAATCAAGGCAACAGTAAAACATATAAGATATGCATTAAACTTTACCAACTGTCGATCCAATACACCTGCATAAAATAAAAGATATAATACTTACTGTCCCTGCATAAGACAATCATTAGCATGAATCCGACTTGGTCGTTGGTGAAAATAGTACCATAAATGACATCCCAACTGGGTATCGTGATGCACCATTCCAAAGCAGGTTGCAACCTTAATGAATGTCCCAGAATACCTTTTGCCACCATAGCAAGATGAATGTCTTTTCTAGGTCGAATCGATCCTAGTGCCCTAGGTATCATTCAAGAAAACTCACTCCAACCTTGTGTATAAGTCGTCCATAACCATGCGAATGCATATCTGACTTAAATGTAACATAATTTGCATGGTAAGAAATAGTACACCAGAAAAGGAACCAACATTTCATATTCGTCATCACATGCAACAATTGGAGACCTATCAGTCCCCACCTCATCATTTTACTATCACATTATTTCATCACATTGCAATATTTCTCACATCATTTTATTTCTCATAGGAACATACAACATTTCACTGTTTGTGTCATTTGTATTATTAATTTATCTTTCATGTGTCAATTACACTAACATCTTAGTGGTATCAACTTGTGAGATTTCTATCATTCATTTAATTAAGCATCATCAATCAGTAGACGTAGCAAGGTAAGCAAGTAAATTTATTTAATTAACATGAATGAGTAGTGAAGAAGGGACAAACCACCACAGAGAATCTATCACTCATCAATTAGAGAATTGCTGAGAGGAAGAGGAACACTTGCACGATTAGCCTTCAGTTACACGTTCGCCTGCAATGGCACCAACATCTGATCAATATAATTTTCTTTAATATTTTTCGTTATCATAATTTTGTAGAATGAATGTAATAAAATTCAATAAAAACGAGCAAAGAAATAAATTAGCGAAAACCATACTAAAATGCATCCAGCAAAATATCCATCGAAAACTACAACGAAAAGATATGGGATGAACTCTTTATGCTCGTTCACTAATACCCCAATCGATGCAATCTTGGACTCATTCTAATAGAAACTAATCTATGAGTTGGAAAGGCTCTTCTGCATTCGTACGTGATCGATTCAATGCCGACAGTTTTCCTAATACTCGATTCCGACCGTGTTTATCAAGTCATAAGCCTTACATAGTAAACCGCTAGGAGCGGAGAACTACATGTTCCACCAGCTCTGGGCCAAGAACCACTACAAAAATAAGTCATATTAGCGACGTTATTACCGACTTCGCAAGGTAAACGTCGCTAAATAATATATATTTACCGACTACAAAAATAAACGTTACAGAACGTCGCTGTTTGCGACATATAGCGATGAATAGCGACACTCTTTAGTATTAGTAAAAAAAGCGCTGCTGGAGGTCGCTATACGTCGCTAAATTTTGCACAATAGTGACGTATTTTTGGGGTCGCAATTTTTTAATTTTTGCGTCGTTTAGCGACGTCAAAAGTCGACGTCGCTAACTATTTAATATACACAGGACCAACAACTCTCCCATCCAAAATCCAAAAAAAATTCCCCAAATTTTTCCCCTCCCTCCCTGCTGCTCCCCTTCGACTACTGCTTCGTCTCCGGCACCCCTCGCCACCGCTGTCCCCTCCGGCCCGCTGATCCCCTCTGGCCACCGCACTGCTGCTCCTCCTTCGACAACTACTCGGTCTACCGGCCCCTCCCCCACCATGCTCCCTCTCCACCAGGCTCCTCCTCCTTTTAGGCCACCCCTCATAGGTCAACGTCCTTCCTCCTCTCTGGCTACCTCCCTCAATGATTAGGTAAATCCTAAGCCTAACTGAACACATACACACGTGGTCACAGACACGACACATGAAAACGGACACGACAAACACATACACACACACACGAACACGACACATGCACACACACGAACTTCTCTACCCACAATAGCCCTCACATGAAGAATAGGATCCAAATCCCTATCCCCCAAATTCTAAACCCTAAATTGTCCAAGACTAGCCCTCCAATTGGTTCAATTTGTTTATTACACGTATTATGACTATTTTATTTTGACTAAATTTATAAAATTTGTATATAGTTTTTAAACGTATGACATGGACACGTTGTTAAGGTATGAAACATAAACGTTAACCAAGTTGGTATGACACGGTTTCTTAAAATTGTTATTGTGTTGATGGACCCTAAATTTATATAATTTAGTAGTATATATGAGTGTCGAGTGGTAGAGTACCGAGCGGTAGGTGTGTATGTGTATATATTTGAGTGAGGGATGATGTAAACCCCCTCCCACCTTAAAATTTTCTATTGTTACTAAAACCTTTTTATTTAAATTAGATAGGTGAATTAGTGTATACCTGTATATATATATATATATATATATATATATATATATATATATTATATATATATATATATATATATATATTTGTATACAATTATAGGTATAACTTAGAGGATATTTTTATGTGTATATGGTATAGGGCATTTGCATATATGCATGTACAGTTAGAATGGGTATACTATCATTAGAGTATAAAGAGTGTATATCTCATTTTGAAGTTATATATAAACATATATGTATGTATATACATCTTCAAGTGAACACATATTCTGGTTATAGATATGTATGTGGTTTTATATTTAGTGAATATATGTACTAGTCCCCCTAAAACCCAAACCCAAACCCAAACCCAACCAACCCAACAATTTGAAAATAACGGTTCACTCAAGAAAACTCTGTGGACTTCCTTCCTCCCCCGCGCCTGCGCATACAGCCTGTGTGCGGCAGGTATGTACTAGCCTAAGACCCATGCCGTACGGCCATCCCCATTACAATCCTAGTCATCCGTTCTTCATCACCATCTCCTCCTTTCTTCCTTTCTATATTTCTATATTCTCCTCCTCTCCCCTTAACCTAATCCCGAAAACCTAGCCGCCTCACCAGTAGTTCCCTGGCCGACGCTTCCCATTGTGCAGCCCTAGTGCGGACCCTCGTCGGTCCTCCAATCGACACAGCTCGGGCAGCTTACGATGACATTATCGTCGACGACGTACGCTGCAGTGAGCTCGGCTCCGTCGAGCCATCTTCTCCATTGGGGACTCGTCGAGCTCCGAAGTACTGCTTTCGAGCATTCCGCTAGGTATGTTTATCGATCTCCATCTCCTTGTTCGAAATTCTTCTTCCTGTAATGCTTCCATAATCTATAGTAGTAGGAGGGATGTATGGGTCACGAGTGAAGAAAGGTGGGGGTTGTGTCTTCAGAGAAGAAAATAGAAATAAAATGGATACTTGTGAGTTGTGAAACTCTGTGCACGAGAGGTCGTTCTTCTCTTAATATCAACCTAGTCATGTATTCATATGCATGGGATTCTTTTGTTTCCTGGTTCAAGAATATAAATGGATGTTTATGTTGGTTTTTTCATTAGAGACTAGAAAGATAGTCCCACATTGCCTAGGCCAAATGGATTGTAACTCTATCTAAGGCTTTGCTTGTGTTGAGAGATCACATGAGGTGTGGCACATGGGTGCCATGTTGGGGTATTTTTTAGTAGAAAGAAGGCTAACCTAACAAAGAAGCATTAACTTTTTTTTCATGCTCATGGGATAATTTTTCTATGGAGCTAAGCCACGTAGGGGCTTAGCGACTCGGACTCGGACTCAGGCTCGGGCTTGGGCTCGGACTCAAGGATGCAAACTGGCACTTTGTTGGCGCACTTTGTGTCACGACCCGCTCCCGAATAATCGGACACGAGTCGGTCATGCCCAGCCTTCATCGTTGGACACGATGAAGTAAGTTGTACCAATCTAGAAAAATCTAACCAGATAAACAGAATAAGTATGAAATCACAGCATCTATAAACGAATCCTAGAATCCAGATACATGTCTCAAGTTATTACATTTCCAGCAAATGAAAGTAAAGTCTTACAGTCTCAAAATACAAAGGAATATAGACTACTAAGGGTAATACACTAGGCTTCCTCAGCCTCTAAGTCCAGATCAACTCCAGCTGGCTCTACTGTATCTACAGGCTCTCGGCCATAAAATGTGTCACACAAAGCCTCTATCTCACCTGCAACATATCCTAGTCAGGAGCGAAGCAAAGTACAGTTCTAGGTAATGAACAAGAACATCATGATATGGAAAATAAGTACAGGAGAAAATGAATAGGAAATACAGGATATAAACATGAAAGTACAGGAATGAAAGTACAGGCAATAAAGTACATGAATGTAACTATGAACCTGAAGTACAAGAAATGACAAGTGCACAATATTTGAAATACAACTAGCCTATGTCACCGGCTGGGGTGAGTACAGGAGCATGTACAGGAGTACATGAATATTGGTACGACTTAGGGCCCGCGTGCACGATGCGAGGCCTAAGCTATCTACATGAATATAGTAACCGAGGTTTGGTCACATAGCTAGTGTATTTCTCCATCCGACACGAGTAATACAAGAGCAAGAAATATAGGGGTACAAGATATCGTGCCATGACGTGTCACAAGAAGAGTACAAGATATGTAAATGTACAATAACCATAGAAAAGTACTTGGCTTGCTCCGGGAAAGTACGGTAATAATGAAGCTGGATATCTTCCTGTTTATTGAGTACAAGTGGGTTAAGTTCTAATAATTACTGATTAACCAATTACAGCTATTATCTTGTCCTAAACATGTGATGCAATAACTAACCAAGGTTTAAACTCTAAGGGTTGCAGGATTATAAACATATGGTTTACTTCCTAAAGTACATTGCTATATTACTTGATTTATCCCAGAAAATATTTTATAGGAACAATAGACAAGGTAACACTGAACACTATTTATGAAAAATTAACTTAGAGCAAAAGAGGAAAACTGAACATAAGTATATATAAAAATATTTTAGGATGGAGGTCAATAATGATCAAGAACTTATTCCTACTAATGTCTATTCCTATACCCAAAGACTTCAATTGAAAACATGGTCTTCCTTCTAGTGTACCAAGATTAAATTCTCAGGTTATCAGATTACCAGATACTGACATATGAAGTCTCAGGTCCATCAAATCACCAGACAGTGCATATAAAGTCCCAGGTTCATAATTTACCAAATACTGCATATGTAATCAACTGAACCAAATACTGCATATATAGTTTCAGATTCATCAACTAAACCAAACATTGCATATGTAGTTTTAGATTCATCAACTGAATCAAATACTGCATATATAATTTCAGATTCATCAACTGAACCAAATACTGCATATGTAGTTTCAGGTTCATCAACTGAACCAAACATTGCATATGATTCTAACCTCTCTTTAATAATTTCAAGTCATTCAATCAACACTGGTTTACAGTTCATACCCAACCATAACCAACCCCTAAGCCATACAATCGATAGGCAATAAAATGAAGGCAAACTGTAAAGACAAAAGGACATTGATACCACTAGATCGACAAAACTGCTGTTACCAGCACCAACTATCACAGAGATCCCATCTATATTTAGTTAGACATCCTAATCTCTAACTCTAATGCATCAGTCAACAATCTACTAGCTGTCATACTTAGCTACATATTGAAAGTTAAATCCCAAACTGAAACATATCAAATTTAATCCTTAAAATCAAATTAGAAACCAAGCTTCCAAGTAGAATTTGAAACATATCTAAATGACTGATTGCCTAGAAAGGAGAATGAATTGATTAACAACTTGTTTTCCTCACAGTTGAGGAATTGCAGGTTGCTAAAATGGGGTCCAGGAATACAGTCTAAAGCTGATATTGGGTTCAGTCTTCAATCAAGACATCAATTCAGTCCAAACATCCTTCTCCCGATACATCAAATGAAACAGGATTTATATTATATACTGTTAACATGCAGGGATTCGAACAAAGCAAGATCACCCTCTCATTCTCAGGTTATCAGACATTTAGGTGACACATGAATATCATTTAAAACTGGAATCCCATAGATATAGGCATCCAGTTCAAAATGAAACCCAAGTAGGACCTGGATTCAGGATTACAAATGATAAACTCAATCATAGATATGAGTTTCCAAATCTTACTGATACAATCAAAAGATTTATCATTCCCATTTATATTTACAGACTGAAAAGTAAGTAGGTTTGGATTTAAAATAGGAATTGGATATCAATTACAGTCCTATTCAACTCATGCATCATGATATCAAAAACTGAGTTCAACTGATACAAATCAGAACTTAAACCTAAAAATGGATTGATGTATTCGAAATCCCCAATCCTAAAGTATCAGCTATCCTCACCAGTTAAGAGAAACGAGCAAAAGACCACTTGATATTCAGGGTGTTTCATCCGTTCTAATTCAATTATAATGAAATTCTAACATACCACACGATCTATACTAACTGGTATTCCATCATTCGTCACAGCAAGAAGAGACAAAGTAATACCTAGTGTAAGATCGTGTCCTGAAGAAGGATTGTAGATTCAAAAAGACGTTTACAGTCCCCTTGATCCAAGAACACATCACAACTCTGATCACACATTTTTACGAACACATATGACATGAAAATAAAAATAGATTAGTATAACCCTCTGAGTTCTTTAGGAACCATCAGAAAAAAATGAAATTGTACTCACGAGAATAGCTTGATTCAATTCGAAATATGTCTAGAAGAAGCAACGATCCGTCGATCTAACACACAGAATATTCTAAGAAGAATTCAATCACGAATGAAATCATAATATTTAAAATTTGAGATTCAATCAATTAGATCAAGTACTCACCAACTATTCTTTGTTCTAGACAAAGGAGAAAATGTTTAATCAAATGATCATTAATCAAGCTTCCTACAAAATTCAATCAACAAGGAAAAGGATTGAGAATTTGTTCGTGGTCACGAAAATTGAGTTTGATCGGACAGTTGATATGCTTACTGAGATGAACACTCGATCGTCATCATTGCTGGAACGTCGTCGAGGAATGTCCTCTTGATCCTTGATGCTCTGCCTTGCCGTTGGTCGATTGTTCACCGTCGAGATTTGTCGCCCGATCTACTGCCCATCGTTAAGGAAGAAGATCGCCATTTCTGCTGAGCTTGCTCGAAATGTTGTTAGAACAAATAGGAAGGAAGAAGACTATATAGAGTCTGTTAGGATTAGTGGCGTGGAAATGAGGCTATCAAATGCGGAAAAAACATTGCTCTCTATTGACAATTCAGTTAGGGGAAAAGAGGAGGAGAGTTTGTTGGAAAATTTGAATATTGCTACAGTACTCGCTTCTCCTAATGAAGTGTAACCCAAATCAATTTAGAGAGGTCCAATGATGAGTTGGGTTCTTCTCTTAAATAATTATGTACACCCAAGGTTTAAGGAATCAATGGAGAGTTGGGCTGAGAAGCCCAAACAGAAATTAATTTAAAACCTAATAACTTAAAGGTTTAATTGTTCATTATTAAAATTTTCATTGAAATTTATTAGCTAAAAAACATTTGTAGAAAACAAAATTTAAAAAAAATCTGGGAAGTAGGCTCACACTTTGCTCTTAGCTTGTCAACATTTGTAGTTGATGTGTTCATGCGTCTTGCGTGAGTCGCATGTGCAGGGGCCGCACAGGTGCTCGCACAGGATCTGTACAGAGCCACGCGCTGTACGCCTGTACGTTTGCAGTACTGTGCTGTACGCCTGCACATTTGCGGTGCTGCGATATGTGTTTGTGGTGTTGCTGCGTTGCTGCACGACTATGCTACTTCGCAGCTACGCGTAGCTACACGCGCGCTGACGTGCTGAGTGGGATAAGGGTCATAGGTGGTTAATGATGTGGCTGATTGGAAGATTTAAGCAGTTACAAAAAGACTGTGTCAATTAATCAGATGTATTTTATAGGATTTGAATTTAATTCATTCAAATATTTACATTATTCGCTCCTATCTTTCCGCAATCAGTTACGGCCTAGGATTTCAGCCCTTCTCTATAAATACTCTCTTCGTGCCTTTATTGAGGACTTACACTGAATTAAGAGACGAAGAGAGCTGTGCCGCCATTGCTATTGGAGTCCATTGAAGTTCTTCGAGTTTCTGAAAGGAGGTGACAACGAGCATTCCAGAAGTTCTTTCGAACTTTCTGGTTCCTGGGAGCAGATCGCAATAGGACGAATCTTGCTTTGAGCAGCGATGATCTTTATCACCCCAACAATACTGATCTTAATCGATCCAAAAGAATTGCAGTGATCTGTATTTCGCCTGCTAAATTGCTTTTATCAATCCAGCAGAATTGCGAGGATCTTTATTTCACCTGCTAAGTTGCTCTTATCAACTCGTGTTCTCGTAGATACCGAAATTTCCATCTAACGATCTGTTTCGGGAATAACAATCTCAAAGCAAGATTTAGATCTGATGGAGAACAACCATGCACAACTTTTAACACAAGTTTTAAACTTGAGAAGTTTGACGAAAAGCATTACAACATCTGGAAGAGAAATATCAGCCTAATCTTCAACTCATGAGCGTCGACTATGTGTTGAGAAATGATCCCGAGCCTTTGATTCCAGAGGGTGAGAATTCTCGAAGGGTTACTGAAGCAACGATTTGCAGTCGAAGTGGAGGTGGGATAACAATATCTGCAAGTTGTTGATCCAGAACTCGTTGGAGGACACTCTGGCGGAGTCATACAGCAAGACGATCAATGCAAAGGACGTCTGGGAGTCTATAGAGAATCTCTACAAGGCAGATGAGAACAGAAATAAGATCCACGTAACCAAAAAGGTCCGGAGGATACGGTTTGAGGTCGACAAAACCATGTTGCCTCAAGTCATAATTCTCAAGTTATGTCAGAAGATGGCGGATGACGGCATGCCCTTGTCGATGCTTTTATCGTCGGAGGTATTGTCGTCAAGCTCCCACCTGGGTGAAGCAACTTCATCGCGGACATACACCGCAAGAAGATGAAAGTGGATCTGGAATGCCTCTTACACTGGATACATGTTGAAGATGAGTTGAGGGCTTAACTCAAAGTGGACGCCTTGTCCAAGCAGATGGATAAGATGAACATGGTGCAAGGAAGAAATTCTAAGAGAAAGTAGGAGGCTCCCTACCAAAAGAAGAAAGACGTTCACCATCTGAAGGTGAAGTCGGCTCAGTTCAAGCCCAAGTCCAAAGAACCTGGGACTTGTTTCAACTGTGGCAAGAAAGGCCACTAGAAGAGGGGCTGCAAAAAAAACCAAAACAAAAGAAGCAAGGTGAGGCTAACTTTGTTGCTATGATTGTGCAGGTTAACTCAGCTGGATTGACACGGACTGGTGGATAGACACTGGGGCCTCGTGTCATGTTTGCTCAAAGAAGGAGTGGTTCACCATGTGCTAACATGTTTCTGAAAAGGTTACGGTGGCGAACCAGACACAAGCTGAAGTACTCGGGTTCGGGACGGTGGTATTACAACTGATTTGGGGAAGTCGGGCTTAGAATGTGAAGCACGTACCTGCTATAGCCAAGAACCTAGTCTCTGGAAGCCTGCTCTACAATGCAGGCTTGAGGATGGACATTAACGCTGGTCAAATTATTATATCCTATAAAGGAACATACTTCGGGAAGGCCTTTTGTACCGAAGGGATTCAAACTTCAACTTGTAACTCCTATGGAGATAGTGAATGCAGTTTTTTCTTCTGGTTATTCACTTGAGTTGTGGCATGATAGACTAGGATATGTTCATTGTAAGAGAATAAACAAGATCTAGTCTAGGGCTTGTCTCCAAATGTAGGGGTAAGGTGTTAGAGAAGTGTGAGTTCTGTGCGCAGAAAAAGATCACAAAAAAACCATTCAAACAGGTAAATCGAAGTACAGATCTTCTGGAGTTGGTGCACTATATCTGTGACTTCAAACAGTTCTCCACAAGGATGAAGTATTTTATTATCTTCATCGACAACTTATCAAAGTACGCGTTCGTTTATCTGCTCAAGTCTAAAGATAAATTTTTGAGAAGTTTAAGGACTTCAAGGCTGAAGCCAAGTGTCAAACCGGATAACAACTCAAGAGACACAGAAGTGATCGAGGTGGAGAGTATAGGTCTCATAAATTTGCATAATTCTGTATAGAATATGGAATTATCAATGAGACAACTGCTCCGTACTCCCCTCAATCAAATGGTGTTGCAGAAAGAAAGAACATAACGTTAACAAAGATGATGAACTCAATGCTGTTGACTACGGGGCTTCCAAATTGCTTCTGGGGTGAAGCGGTGCTTACGGCTACGTTCATATTGAACATAGTGCCGCATGCAACTTCGAAAGTCACTACTCATGAACTTTGGTTCAAGGTCAGACCCAACTTGAATGTCATTCGAGTGTAGGGGTGTCTGGCTGTCACGTCCCAGAACCAGAATACTGGAGAGCGGAGGACAGACACAGCCAGCTATATATATTAAAGTACAACCCACCTCGCAATACGGTCATGGCTATCTAGATGCATGAGGGTTTATCTACAAGCCAACAGTCTCTTATGGTCAAGAACAAACCTAGTGTCTCAATCTCAAGCAAGCAAATAATCGTTACAAGATGTTAGATCATCAGATATACAAAGTAAGGCGTCCTAAATATTACATATTCAGATGATCATGAAGCTAGTCATACAAAATGCGAGACTAGCAAGAGTTAAGTGATGCACGATCAACCCTAGGATTTGTCAATCTTGTTACAGCCCTTAGGCAGACAGAAATAAAGTTTCAACACGAGCTAACATGTGCTTGGTGGCTAAACGCCTCAAAAGAATAAGTTACAGTAGAGTGGAAGAGCAAAATAAGAAAATCCATTCGTTGCCATGGTTACGCCTGGTGTTCACCATCTGGCTGGAAGGCAGGTAGATCCCCGAGTGCTACTCCGAAATCTGGCCATACAAAAACAGCAGGGTCATACCCCAGAAAGAGCAAGTGCCACAAGGGAGGCTCCACTTAGGAACTAAAACCAGCAATAAAGAATAGGAAAACTGATAAAAGAGCATAATTAAATAACATAAAAGACATGCTTTAAAGAATATACTAGCTTGCATAAAGAAATCATGAGGTGGAATACAAAACCCATGTTAATCATGAGACAATTATTCATGCACGACCAATCAATTCCTACGGCTTGCTATCCTTAGCTAACTAGGTTATCACAGGCCTAGTTACTAACAAGATGTAGATGAGATATTCCCGCAGTCACAAGACCTGCAGACTATCCAGTTATCCAGGCGATGTTATAAGAGTTTATCAAGAATTAAGAGAACTGTTAGGTGACTTAGAGTGCAACACATGACAGTATGCTGGAAATGCCCTACTCGTGGTAGGCTACAAGTCCACAGGTGTGGCCGGGATAACGGGATCACCTATAACTGGAAAATCTCTCTAAATGAACCACGTGATCAATCTATTCGTTAACCTAGTCAGATTTATTATGAATCCCTGACCGTGGTAACTAATAATCTCTAACCTAGACATGATGCAAGACGAGACAAGTAGCTTGTACAATCACAATCAACCAGGGAGTCAAGACAAGAGTTACACTTAGCAAGTCAGGAATAGCTTTCGCAACATCAATCAAGATTACACATATCATGTTAGGTTTACTTGTCATGTAAGATAACTTGTCAAGAGTGCGCCTCGATGGGCTATTATCAAGATGTGATCATGTTATCATGTTCAAGTCAAGTTCAATTATTAGCTCAAGACTATCAAGTGCCAAGTCGGGTCGTCTTAATTTAGGCCAAGTACAGAAAACATGCAAAGAAGATCGAGAATACCCATTGGTGATTGAAACTATCAGGCACATATGAACTCCAAATTAAGTGAGACATGAAGATTCTCGAAACCAAGACAAAGTTCTACAACTTTCATGTTTTGAGTTTTTTAAGATTCAAGCTACAAAATAGCTCAAATTGGCAAAAACAGTCATTTAGGGTAATTTGCACACTGTGCACTGCGCACGCAACCAAAACTGTCTACAGTGCACGGTGCACATGCACGGTGTGCGGTCTACACACTTCACATAAAATATGTTGACCCAAACAAGATCACAGTCAACCTAATCTTGAAAATTAACAAAATAATATTTGTTATAGTCCAATTTGACACATCGAGCTCGAAATCAATCTACTCAACTCATTGGTTCAAGATCACAGCTGCTTGAAGATTTACTATTCTGTGTATACTGGAGTCTATATTTTTATTGTTTTTGAGTATATGATGATGTACGTTGGGTCATACTGAGCAACTTTGGGCTAGACGTAGCTTTATAGGTTTACTTAGCCCAAATCCCAATCAACCCATTCATCCAAAAGCCACTTAGAACATTCTGTCCATAGAAGACAGAGTTCGGGTCAAACTCTGCCTCCACACAGAGTTCGGGCGAACTCTGCCCCCTAAATTACAGGATGCTAATTTTTACGTCTTGATCACTGCTAGTTGTCCAACGGCCAAAAATTTGAATTATACATATCGAATTCTGGCCGAATTCTGCCTACCCCGAACCCTATAAATAGGCCTTGGTTTCTCTCATTTGAAACCATCCAATATTCTCTTCTTCTTCTCTTACATAGCCTACATATTAAAGAGCTTACCTTCCCATCCACTTAGCATTCAAACTTTCCAACCGTCCAAGTTGCTCGGTACGATCCAGCTAGAAGTTTGAAGTGGAAGAAGTTGTAAGTCACTTGGAAAAGTCCAAGTTTGCCAAAGCGATCATTGAAAGAAGTTTGGCGTGCTTCTGTGTAAAGGCACGTGGTTGTAACCCTATTTAACAAATAGTGGATTTCAATCCTGAGCTAGAGTTCTCAGGCCTGGACTAGTCCTCCATGAGGGAAACCAGGTTAAAAATCTTGCTGTATTATGTTTGCTCTCTACTTTTTTATTTCTGTATTTCTTTTACTCTGATTATTTAGTCGGTGAAAAGAGTTTAAATTTTTAATTGATCATTTTTGTTATAAATTCTATTCACCCCCCTCTAGAGTTACCTACCTGTACTTCAATTGGTATCAGAGCACTGTTCTCTTATCAAGGACTAACATCCTAGAGCTGATCCATGGCAACCACTCAACACATGTTTTCCAATCACGGTGAAGGGCAGTCCACTCATAGGCCTCCCTTATTTGATGGAACAAACAACACCTATTGGAAAATAAGGATGAGTTTTATCTCAAGTCGCTAGACTTGACCTGTGACTATTGTTACCGATGGTTACAAAATGCCCGCCAGGATAGTTGTCAATGGTGATCTCATTGAGAAACCCCACGATAAATATTCTGACGAGGAGAAGAAACAGGCGAGTCTAGACGCGAGAGCTATTAATGCTTTATTTGTGCAATAGACAGGAATGAGTTTAACAGGATCTCTACATGCACCACCTCTCACGAAGTATAGAGACTTTAGAAGTGACACATGAAGGAACCACCCAAGTCAAGGAGTCGAAAATAAATCGTCTCACTCAAGAATATGAGGCATTCAAGATGAAGCCAAATGAGACGATCACACAAATGTTTACAAGATTCCTCGATATTATCAACCCCTTGTCCTCTCTCGCAAATAATATACAAATCACGAGAAGATCCGCAAGCTACTTAGGGGGCTACCAAAGATTTGGAACCCTAAGGTGACAGCCATCATAGAAGGAAACGATCTCACTACAATGTCCATGGAGACTTGATGGAAAAGCTGATGACTCATGAGCTTGACCTCAAAGATTTCGAAGAGCCTGCTCCTAAGGCAAAGGAGATTGCCCTTAAGGCTCACCGTCGAAGAGCTGATCCTGAAGAGACGGATGACGACAACTCAGAAGGTGATGATCAAGCTCTCCTTGTCCGCAACTTCAAAAAATTCCTTCGCTTCAATCGAAGAAGAAAGAAAACACAAGAAGATGACGAAGAAGAGCCAACATGCTACGACTGAAAGAAGACTGGATACGTCCGAAAAGACTGTCCATTCGCAAAGAAGAGCAACCGAAATAAAAAACCATACAAGTAGGCTTCCTCAAGAAAATATGCCAACACAAGCATTTGGCATGAAAGCGAAGCTAGTGACTCCGAGGAAGAAAAGGACTTCTCAAGACACCGCCAATGTATGCCAATGGCAACATCCGATAAGGTAACTAGCGAAACCCTCGATGATTTCACTTTTGATGAACTTGGATGCATCAATGATTTACTCAATGACCACAAGAAAGTCATTAGTAAATATAAACATGCCAATGAGAAGATCAAAAGCTATGAAGTTGAGATTAAAAACTCTCTTCTTTGCTTGATAATATTAGAGACACTTCACCCACGGAAGTCACAAATGAGGTGTCTAAGCTTAAATTAAGCCTACATGATGCCGAAGCATGTATTGAAAAGCAAACACATGAGATCATAGCGCTCAACACTGAGCTTGCTGAAGAAAAGAATAGACACAAGACCACTATTACTAAGATTTATGGTTTGAATACTAAGATTAATGAACTGCAAGCTGCCTCTAAGAAATTAGAGACTAGATGGGAAAACAGGTTGTTCAACCTCAAACCAATCACATGAGACACACACAAAGCACAACACTACTCAAAAGAGTCAAGCACGTCATCCACCTGCAGCACGCAAATATGCTTACATGTACACCCACTTCCATACAATACACAAACCACATGCACGTAGAAATTTTTCTCATAACTATATTCTAATGCGACACATAATCACCATGCTACACATAGATATAATCATCACTATGTTACACATAAATAAAATAGCCACCATACTGCATATAGATATAATCATCATCCAGCTGCCACATATAGTCATTATCATGCTGCTCCACACCACTCTTACCATGCTACATATAGACATCATCAACATGCTCCAAACATAAATAGGAATGCCATTTGCACCTATTGTGGATTACATGGACACTCACCACAATATAGAGTTAGGAGATTAGTAGATAGGAATATATAGCATGGATGCCAAAAACTAACTTTTCAGGACCCTAAGAACATGGGTACCAAAGGTCACATCTACTCTTGATGTAGGTGGACCTTCCCTCCTCAACTAAAAGTAAGTGGATTCTCGATAGTGGATGCTCGTGACATATGACGGGAGACGCAAATCTTTTCGCATCACTATCGATGAAGAGAGAAGGGTATGTATCCTTCGCAACAACCTAAAAGGGTATATCATAGGTAATGGTACTATTGGTCATCCTCCTTCTCTTGTAATAAAGGATCTGCCTAGTGACCGAGTTAAAGCATAACCTCCTCAGCATAAGTCACCTTGCTGATCATGGATATGACATTAACTTTGGACAAAATAAATGCTATATTTATGATAGGTCAACGGGAGATACGCTTTTGAATGGATAAGAGAGGATAATATTTAATTTTCTATCTATCTAGAGATACTAACAGTGTACCTATATGCTCACAAGGATGAGAGAACTGTAGCACCAGCGTCTTGGTCATGCCAATATGGATACTATATCCAGGCTATCGACTAAGATGCTATTTAGAGGCTTGCCCGACATCACATTCAAAAAGGACACGGTATGTGCCGAATGTGAGTTGAATAAGGCAACAAAGTCTCATTTCATTCCATAAACACTGTAAGTACTACTAGACCCTCGCAATTACTTCATATGGATTTATTTGGTCCTAGTATAGTAGCCAGTCTTGGTGGAAAACTCTACGCTTTTATTATAGTAGATGACTTTTCTAGATTTACTTGGGTTTTCTTTCTTACAAACAAAAGTGATGCCATTTCTGTTTTCAAAATCTTTGCTAAAAAGGTTCAAAACGAAAAAGGCTACATGATTACTCGAATCCGAAGTGATCATGGAGGCGAATTCAAAAATACTAATTTTGAAAAGTTTTGTGATTTAAATGGTTTTGATCATGAGTTTTCTTGTCCTAGAACTCCTCAACAAAATGGTGTTGTGGAGCGGAAGAATAGAACTCTTGGCGATATGGCTAGAGTCATGCTGAATAAATTTTTACTTCGAATTATTTTTGGGTTGAAGCTGTCAGTACAACATGCCACATTTTAAATAGGGTGCTCATTCGTCCTATTACGAAGAAAACACCCTATGATTTGGTTTGGAAGAACTCCAAATATTTTTATTTTAGAGTTTTTCGTTGTCGATGTTTTATCCTTAACACCAAAGACAACTTAGGCAAATTTGATGCCAAAGCTGACAATGGTATATTTCTTGGCTATGCGCCAAGAGCAAGGGATATAGAGTGTTCAACAAACGCTCATTAATTATGGAAGATTCTACAAATATGACTTTTGATGAAGATAATAGTATAGCAGCCTCTCCTGACGATGATATTGAGCCATCGACTTCTACGCCGATGAATACCACCACGAAACCAATTCTCTAGAGGGCTTGCCAAAGAAATTCTCTTTCAAGCCTTCACATCCAGAAAATTTGGTCATAGGTGAGGTTTCACGCGGAGTAAGTACTCGATCATCATTGAGAGACTCTACTGCTAGCACTGCCTTCATTTCACAAATTGAGCCAAAAAATTTTAGAAGCTTTCAATGATGAGTTTTGGATTTCTGCCATGCAAGAAGAACTCAACCAATTGAGAGGAGTCAGGTTTGGGAACTTGTTCCTAGGCCAGCTAATCATTCGATTATTGGTACGAAATGGGTTTTTTGCAACAAAGTAAATAAAGATGGTTCAATTACACGTAACAAAGCTCTTCTAGTAGCTCAAGGATACAACCAAGAGGATGGTATCGACTACGATGAGACGTATGCTCCTCTTACAAGACTTGAATCCATTCGGATGCTTTGTGTATTTACTAACTTTCAAAATTTTAAACTATTTCAAATGGATGTTAAAAGTGCTTTCTTGAATGGATTTATTAAGGAGGAAGTTTTTGTAAAACAACCCCCTGGTTTTGAAAATCACAAATTTCTGAACACGTTTTCAAACTCAAGAAAGTGCTATATGGCCTCAAACAAGCCCCTAGAGCTTGGTATGAACGTCTAAGCAATTTCTTGCTTGATAACAGTTTTTAAAAGAAAATTGACACTACACTCTTTATAAAATCTTTAAAAGACACTATTCTCTTAGTGCAAATTTACGTTGATGATATTATATTCGGTTCTATTGATGAAACTCTCTGTCAAGATTTTGCTAAGTGTATGCAGACCGAGTTTGAGATGAGCATGATGGGGGAGCTCAATTACTTTCTTGGACTGCAAGTCAAACAAACATCAAATGGAACTTTCATCTGTCAGTCAAAGTATACAAAAGACATGCTGAAGAATTTAACCTTGACAACGTCAAACCAATCGGCACTCCAATGGCTACTACAACCAAGCTAGAACCAATGAAAGCGACAAACCTGTGGATCAACGTAAGTATCGATGTATGATAGAAAGTCTACTTTATTTAACTGCTAGCGACCTGATATCATGTTTAGCGTTTGCCTGTGTGCTAGATATCAAGAAAATCCTAAGGAATCATACATGTCCGCCGTTAAGCGTATCTTTCGATACCTTAAGGGTACAGTTACAGTAGGCCTATGGTATCCCAAATCAAATTATTTGACCTATTGGTTACTCTGATACTGATTTTGCCGAATGCAAGGTCGACCTTAAAAGTTCTAGTGGCACGTGTCATTTATTAGGAAAGGCTCTAGTCTTTTGGTTTAGCAAGAGCAGAATTCTGTCGCACTATCCACAACAGAAGCTGAATATATCGCAGCTGGTCGTTGTTGTCCGCAAATTCTGTGGATGAAGCAAACCCTTAAAAACTATAACTTATCTTTTATGCACATTCCTATCTTTTGTGACAACACTAGTGCTATAAATCTTACTAAGAACCCCATATGTCACTCACGTACGAAACATATTAAAATTCGTCACCACTTTTTGCGTGATCACCAACAGAATGGCACTATTAATTTAGAATTTATTGACACTGATCATCAGTTGGCCGATTTCTTTACAAAACATTATCGAGGAGCGATTCAATTTTCTTTGTCGTAAATTAGGAATTTTAGATGAAACAGTTATACATTAAATTGACCTGCATAATTATCGATTATGTCACGATTCTCTATGCTGACTTTGCTATGGGTACAAGCCGAAAGGTCCTTCTGACAACAAGGCGTAAAAGCCTAAGCGACACGGTGCACTAGTCTTCGACTACCGCTAGCTGGGATCCGGCCCCTGCAGCTACCCCATAGTAGCTTCATCATATTGGTTTATGTCATAACTCCTTAGTTATTATATGGTTAATTTTTATTTTAGATGCCTCATTTGAAAATTCTAAATTCTAATCTTGCTTTTATATCTTCGACCACTTATTCATATCTTCTTCCATTTTTAATTAATTTCCTGCTTGAAGTTCTGGCCCAAGGGACCAGAACTCGGGCCGAACTCTGCCCCCATACAGAGTTCGGGCCGAGTTGGCCTCCTTGTTCCAGAACCTCGGGACACTCTCAGCTGTTGATCAAATCTTCATCCAATGGCTCCTGATTCACCCTCTTTTTAATCCACCTCTACCTATCAATGTCGACACATACGATGACCGTATTTTTGTCTCTTTAGATGCGTCTAACGCTTGTTCGCCGACTTCCGTCATCGTAGTGTCTTTTCCGGACACCTTATTAAGTTTATGGTGTTTTTCGTTTTTCTTCCTAACTTTCGTGACTTATGTCTTGATGAACTTGTTGCAACTCGTGAACCGATCTATGTTAATGCCATTCAAATGTTTTATTGCAACATGACTTATGACCGCGACCGCGTCTATTCATGTGTCGTCGGTATAGACATATCTTTTGATGATTTTGAGTTAGCCGACCTTCTTGGTTTGCCCGACCCCAACACTTGGGAACGGTTTGATGATGCCCAGGACTTTGTTTTCTCCGGCGAGACCACGTTGAAAAGTTTCAAGGGTGATCTTTGTTCTCCAAATCCTTCTCATCGAAAAGTTATGGCTAAACATCTCAATAATCATTTTTATGAACTTCATCGTATTGTATTCTCTTCGGTCTTGCCAAAAGCTGGGTCGACAGATAAAGTTACTTACTTTGAGATTACTCCTCTTTTCTTTCTCCACTTTTGCGTCCCCTTCAACTTTCCTCGTACGATGATGGATTGGATGATTCGTGCTAGGCCTAAACCAAAATCTTTGGTTTATACCATGTATCTTCCGTTGATTTTTCGTGCCTTTCATGTCCCATTGGATCAGTGTCAGTCCTTGCCCCCTGCTGTCTTTCTAACCAAGGCAAGGAGAACTATTGCTGCTGTGCCTCTTCTGAGTCTGATGATGCTGAGGAGCCTGACTCTCCTACACCCTTTGCTGCTCCTGATTCCCTTGCTCCCGAGTCCACTGCTACACTGGACTCTATTCAGACCATGCTTCGCGATCGCTTCCGTTTGGAGGACGTGTGCTGGGCTGAGATGGATGATCGCTGGACGCAGATGGACTACCGCACCACTCTGCAGATGAGTACGCTCAGCAACTCCGTCCACGACATTCAGTACTCCATGTCCTTCCATCCGACGATGTCGATTCCGATGATGCGTGATCCGTCTCGCGACGGTTATCGCATTGACGTTTCATGGGTTCGTCGCTATCTTGATCCGACTTCTGCATTTGTGGATCCCCGTCGTACCGTTTCTGATGGTGCGGGGGCTTCATATGCTCCTTGATGGATATGGATGTTGTACTGCCACTGATGATTAGGACTACTTTTATTTTGGCACTATGTTTCTTTTTTCTTATGGTTTTATGTTTTTAAACTCTTTGGCTCAGTTTGCTATTAGTTAGTTCTACTACTTGCATGTTATCTTTCATTATGTGGATGGTACTTTTATTACTCTATTTTGTCTCCATTTTTGCTGATTGTCAAAAGGGGGAGAACCATTGATACTTGTCTTAGTACTGTGAATTGTGTACTATTGCTATCTGCATTAGCACTATGAATTGTGTATACTTGGATATGTATATTTTGGATGAGTATTTACAGAAATATCAGTTTACGGGGAAGTAAGGTTGTTCAAGTACGGGGGAGCCATCATGTGTCCAGGTATGAATATTGAGACAACAAATATCATGTTTTGTCAATTATCAAAATGGGGGAGATTGTTGACCCAAACAGGATCACAGTCAACCTAATCTTAAAAATTAACAAGACAATATTTGTCATAGTCCAATTTGACACATCGAGCTCGAAATCAATCTACTCAACTCATTGGTTCAAGATCACAGCTGCTTGAAGATTTACTATTCTGTGTATACTGGAGTCTGTATTTTTTATTGTTTTGAGTATATGATGATGTACGTTGGGTCATACTGAGCAACTTTGGGCTAGACATAGCTTTATAGGTTTACTTAGCCCAAATCCCAATCAACCATTCATCCAAAAGCCCACTTAGAACATTCTGTCCATAGGAGACAGAGTTCGGGCCGAACTCTGCCTCCACACAGAGTTCAGGCCGAACTCTGCCCCCTAAATTACAGGATGCTGATTTTTAGGTCTTGATCACTGCTAGTTGTCCAATGGTCAAAAATTTGAATTATACATACCGAATTCTGTCCGAATTCTGCCTACCCCGAACCCTATAAATAGACCTTGGTTTCTCTATTTGAAACCATCCAATCTTCTCTTTTCTTCTCTTACATAGCCTACATATTAAAGAGCCTTACCTTTCCATCCTCTTAGCATTCAAACTTCCCAACCGTCTAAGTTGCTCGGTACGATCCAGCTAGAAGTTTGAAGTGCAAGAAGTTGTAAGTCACTGGAAAAGTTCAAGTTTTGCCAAAGCGATCATTGAAAGAAGTTTAGCGTGCTCTTCTGTGAAAAGGCACGTGGTTGTAACCTATTTCACAAATAGTGGATTTCAATCCTGAGATAGAGTTCTCAGGCCTGGACTAGTCCTCCACGAGGGAAACCAGGTTAAAAATCTTGCTGTGTTGTGTTTGCTCCTACTCTTTTATTTCTGCATTTCTTTTACTCTGATTATTTAGTTGGTGAAAAGAGTATAAATTTTTAATTGATCATTTTTGTTATAAACTTTATTCACCCCCTCTAGAGTTGTCTACCTGTACTTTAAAATATACTGCGTGTGTAGACAAAATTGCCTATGACGC